>QGSO01000398.1:65196-167470 GCA_011037825.1 Carya cathayensis | reverse complement strand
TATATAGGATTTTTAGAAGGTTCGGCGCGAAGCAAACGGCGATGCGAAAGCAACGTAACAGTGCAAATGCACTGTTCCCGTGGGTCGCAAAATACCCACTTTTGACCGGGGACAAACCAAGACACCAAATTGATAGGGAATGGTCTAGGGATGTTTATGAAGCTAGTGGAAGTGAGTTTTGGCCGTGTCGCCCAGCGACAACCCAGGGGATGTCACTCAGTATTATCCACTCCCGAGTGACCAGAGGAGCTCCACCGAGATAATAACCCATCCCGGCTTGGGCTCGTGATACGCACACTCCCAAAAATCCATTTACGCCAATAAAACAGGATTTTCTCAATTAAAATAAAATACACGTGCATGCACCATGTAAATGCAAATTTCAATGCTCAAAAAATACAACCAACCATAGAACAACAATTCAAGCAACTCCGTCCTCCATCCATCCGACCCCCGAACTCCTCGGACTCAGTCCGGAATCAGCAAACCAACCAAATAAATTATTGTAAGAGCAAAATATATTTAAATCTAAAAGTAGAGTTTGGAAAATACTTACAGAGCTATATAGGATTTTTAGAAGGTTCGGCGCGCAGCAAACGATGGGCGGAAAGCAACGTAACAGTGCAAATGCACTGTAGCCATGGGTCGCAAAATACCCACTTTTGACCGGGGACAAACCAAGACACCAAATTGATAGGGAATGGTCTAGGGATATTTATGAAGCTAGTGGAAGTGAGTTTTGGCTGTGGGTGGCGGCGAAAACGTTGGTAGAAGCAAAAAACGTGCAAATCAGAGTTGAGCTCGTGGGAGCTGCTCCGGTGGCCGATCTAGGCCGGAAATGGGTGGGTTAGGTCGGCAAGAGGTAGGGGAAGAAGTGGTGAAAAGATGGTGGCCGGAAATGGTGCGACGGCGCCGGAAATGGTGACAAACCGTGCGGCTTAGATGCACTTTTCCGGCCAAACGGCCGGCCGGTTGGGGGAGATCTTCGGAGGGGTGGTACACCGGAGGGAGGGGAAGTTTTCTGGGTGGGTGGTGGAGGCCACGCCGCCGGCAAGTGGCGGTTCTGGGCGGAGGAAATTTTCGGAAACAGGGGAAAATTCTGAGTTGATACACCTCCACCGGACGGCGGAGATACGGCTGGCCAAAGGTGGCTGCGCGGAAAGGAAAAACAGAGGAAAAACTGGGCTGGGGCAGCAACTTCGAGCCTTTCGTGGCGGCTAACGGTGGGTCCGATGGCTCTGAAAATTGGAGGGGTTGTAGTCTGCCGTGAGAGGAAGAGAATGGCGGGGGTGGTGTACGACACCTCCACCGGACGACGGAGATATGGCTGGTCAAAGTAGGCTGGGCGGGAGAGGAAAAAGAGAAGGGAGAGAGAGAATCCGAAAGCACGGGAAGCACGGGGAGGAAGAAGAGAAAAAGGAAAAAAGGAAGAAAAAGAAAAGAAGGAAAAGAAAAAGGAAGGAAAAAGAAAAGAAGGGGAAAAGAAATGAAGTCCAAACTTCACTTCCGGGATCCAGAAACTGATCCTCCGAAAACGATTTTAAAAACATTAAACGACTGAAATAAATTAAACACCACATCAAATAAATAAATAAAAACCAAGAAAATATTTTAAACACAACGTAAATCTAATATATAATAAATAACTAGTAAAAACTAGCTATTTACTTTTTAAATCCAAAAACAAGATAAAATAAATTAAACAGCAATTTAAACTCAACAGAGATTAAAATCCGATAATTTAAAATAAAAGAACTATTATTATAATTAAATTAAAATATTCCTTCAGTGAAAATACACGTAAAAACGGGGTGTCACATAAAATGTGTATAGTCATCTACAATTGTGAGAAAATATGTGTAGGCAGAATAAGTAATTGTTGAAGAAGGGTCCCAAATGTCATAATGAACCAACTGAAAAGCTTTATTCGAGTAACTTGTTGATATAGAGAAGGGTAGCTTCTTTTGTCTAGCTAAAGGACAAATTTCACATATATGATTGTGAGAAGTTTTTACAGCAAAATCAAAAGTACTAATGATTTGTATTCTTACAGGTAGAAGATGACCTAATCTAAGATGCCATATATCAGAATTGATATTGCAAGTTTAGACTAAAGAAGTAGAAGGTGAACCAATTGAGTCAAGTATTTCACTGTTTGCTGTAACAGAAAAGTTTTGTAAGTGGTATAGACCATATTCACTTTAGCAAGCCCAATCATCTTCCATTTGCTGAGATCTTACAAAATACATTTGGATTGAAAGAAGATGCAAAATACATTTGGATTGAAATAAGAATAATCCAATTGAATTATCTTTAGTCAATCTTGAAGCAGAAATAAGATTGATCTTAAAGGAAGGAACATAAAGAGCATTATATAAGGTTATATCAGACGAAAGATTAACATGCCCAATAAAAATAGTGGGGATAGGTTGGCCATTTGGTAGATGAACTTTATAAGGTTTACTGGGTACACATATGGAAATGAAAAAGTGAGGAGAACAGATCATATGTTTGTTACTCCAGTATCAAGAATCCAAGGAAAGGAATTCTTTGAGGATGAAACAGTGTTGCAGGAAGAAAAGGTACCTAAAGTAGAAGCAACATTGGCTATTGAATTAGAATTAAGGTTTAAACTAGATAGGCTATTGGCAAGTGTGAATAGATTTTGAATTTGCTCTTGAGAGAAAATTGTATTGGGAATGCTAGAATTTTGCTCCAAAGAAGAAACATTGTTTGCAATGGGCAATTTTGAATTAGTTGCAACTTTAGATTGTGTAGGTAAAGACCTTTTGCCTTGTGGACCCTTCCATCCAGACGGATAGCCAATAAGTTGGAAGCATTTGTCTATAAGATGACCAGAATATCCACAATGAGAGCATATTGCATTTGATTTGCCTTTTGGTTTTGGAAATCGAACACCATTTGTTGATGGTTGCCTTAGTGGTTGTGTAGCCACCATTGCATGTGAATCAAGAGAAATACAATAGTATTGGTTCAGGATCTTTGACTTTCTTTTTGCAGCAGCAAAGAGAAAACTTTGCTCATTGAGGGTAATGGGAATTGAAGCAACAATTGACTTCGCATGATTGAGTAAGAATCATGCAAGCCAATCAAGAATTTTATCACATGGTCAAATTGTTGACACTCACTGAGATTCTTTAATATGTCTCAAGAACATCTACCAAGATTTCCACATTGACAAATTGGAATTGGGCAATAGTTGATATAATCATCCCAAAAAGTTTTAAATTTATTGAAATATTTGGTGAAGAATTTAGATCCTTGAGAAATGGAGCTGTGGGATTTTCTATAAAGAAAACTTGTGGACCATCACTTCGAAGATATCGAGTTTTAAGCTCCTCCCATATATCAAAAGCACTTGTGAAATAGAAAAGACTACCATGAATTTCTTTGGCAATAGAATTCATCAACCAAGATAAGACCAGATTGTTTACTCTCAACTAGGCAACTTGAAGTGTATGATTATCAAGATTAGGTTGAGTCAAGCTTCCATCAATGAAGGCAATCTTGTTCTTTACAGTGAGGGCAATGGAAATAAAACGACTCCATGCAATATAATTCTCGCCATTGAAGATTTCATAAATCAAAAGAGCTCTAGGATTATCAGATGGATGCAGCGAGTAAAGGCTCGAGGAATCATGATAAGGATTCACCAAAGAAGCAGGGCAATTTGCCATAGAAGCAGAAGAATCGACCACAAAAGCAGAAGAAAGAAATCAAGAAAGGAATTAAGAAAGCAGCGGAATCTTTATACACAATGATACCATGTGAAATTGTTAAACTGTAAACTTGAAAACAAAGGACTTGAATATAAAAGCTATACAATAGTTCTATTTATACACTTGAGATTCACTATTGTGACTGTACAAAGCTTCATATCTAGCCAACTAACTTAACTGTCAATTGTTAATAGATGAAGCAAACTTTTGTTTGACTTCTCGAGATTTTAATTCCAATTCCTCTATATGGTTTTTGTCAACAAAAATAAAGATAATTCAGATTGACCAAAACCTTTCAAACTTGTAATTAAATTTTCCAATTTTCCCCAACCATTGCCACTCTTTCTTCCATCTTTTTGCCCCAATTCGACTCAATAACCCTGATTTAATACTCAATCAACCTTGCAATTATTCACCAAACAGTGGATAAAAACTGACAAGCTTTACCTTCAGAAATATATATTTTTATATAGTTACATATATTCCCTTATATTAGCATATAAACACTCTTAAAAAAAAAAAAGTATACAAACATAGGGCAAACTGTTGAGGTGCACGCTGACGCACATAGATGGCTTTTTTAGACTTGAGGCCCATCATTCTCCTGCAATGTTGAGCATTAGGGGTAAAGCTCTACTCTTCTGTTGTTGTATATCTCGTACCAGGCAGAAACAGAAGCCTCAATCTGCTAGATTTTTGTCTTTGTTGAGAAACGTAGCATCTTCGCTTGAATAAAATGAGCGCACCACTTTCTTCATCCAAACAATCCAGAGTCTTCCTCCGCCTCTGTCTGCTCAAACCCCAAACACCCGCAATCCCTTACCATCCCCTCCACCGCCACCTCTCTACCGAACCCAATCCACCATCACAACCACCACCACAAGACGAGGAATCGTTGATAAACGAGGCAGTCAAACTCTTCCAAGCCTTAGAAGATGGGTACTCCAGCTCTACCCAACTTCACCAGCTCCTCTTTTCCTCTTCTTCTCCTTCCTCTCCTGGTATTTTTCGCCAAATCACTCGTCGATTGGCCTCTTCTTCCCAAGCCCTCGAGTTCTTCGACTACATCCGATCAAATTCGCCTTCACAAGAGTTAACATCATTGTCCTTCACGTTCCAGGCCATCTTCGAGCTCGCTAGCCGCGAACCTGATCCGCAGAACAAGCTGTTAGAGCTTTATAGGACGTCCAAAAAGCGGAATATCCCGCTTACAGTTAATGGCGCAACACTTCTTGTTCGTTGCTTGGGAAGGGCCGAAAGGGTGGACGAGGCGCTGGCTGTAGTTGACGAGCTAGACCCGTCTCTCAAAAACACGCACTTTTACAATGTGGTGGTTGCTGTGCTATTAAGATCAGGGCGCATCGTCAAGGCGCTTAAAATGCTTGATGAAATGCTTCAACCAGGTGCGGACTGTCCGCCCAATGATGTTACAGGTGATGTTGTTTTTGCTGCATTGTCGAGAAGGGAGTGGCTTGGAAGAAGTATTAGTGACGAGGAGATTGTTGAGTTGGTGTCAAAATTACTTGAACAAGGTGTGTTTCCAGATACCTTTAAACTTACGCAATTGATTACCAAGTTGTGCAGGAATAAGAAGATAGGTTGTGCTTGGGATGTTTTACATGACGTGATGAAGGCTGGTGGTACTCTGGAAGCCGCTTCTTGCAATGCACTTTTGACGGGGTTGGGAAGGGATGGGGATTTTGAAAGGATGAATACGCTCATGACCGAGATGAAAGGGATGGATATTCAACCAAATGTGGTAACTTTTGGGATCCTTATTAATCATATGTGCAAGTCTCGGAGGGTTGATGAGGCACTGGAGGTTTTTGAGAAAATGAAAGGAGTGAGTGATGGATTGTCTGTTGAACCTGATGTAATCACATATAATACTTTGATTGATGGACTTTGTAAAGTTGGGAGGCAAGAAGAAGGGTTGACTTTGATGGACCAGATGAGATCTGAAAATAAATGTATGCCAAATACTGTTACCTATAATTGCTTGATTGATGGGTTCTGCAAAGCTGGCGAAATTGAGAGGGCACAAGAACTCTTTGATCAGATGAACAAGGAAAGAGTATTTCCGAATGTAATCACCCTTAATACTTTGGTTGATGGTATGTGCAGACATGGGAGGATCAATAGCGCAGTTCAGTTCTTCGATGAAATGCGAAGTGAAGGTCTGAAAGGCAATGCTGTGACGTTTACTACATTGATTAAAGCTTTTTGTAATGTTAACAACATTGATAAAGCAATGGAACTTTTCAGTCAAATGTCGAAGGATGGATGCTCCCCTGATGCACTTGTTTATTATACATTGATATCTGGTTTGAGCCAGGCTGGAAGGATGGATGATGCCAGCTCTATAGTATCAATGTTGAAAGAAGCTGGATTCAGCCTTGACATTGTGTGCTACAATGTTCTCGTTGGTGGGTTCTGTAGGAAGAACAAATTGGATAAAGCTTATGAGATGCTCAAAGAAATGGAGCAAGCTGGAGTTAAGGCTGATAGTGTTACATATAACACCTTGATTTCCTATTTGAGCAAAACTGGAAACTTTGCAACCGCTCATAGAGTTATGAGAAAGATGATTAAGGAGGGTCTTGTGCCCACAGTTGTCACTTATGGAGCACTGATACACGCATACTGCTTAAATGGCAAAATTGAAGAAGCAATGAAGATTTTCAGGGATATGAGCTCTTCGTCAAAGGTTCCTCCCAACAATGTAATATACAATATTCTCATTGATTCTCTTTGCAAAAAGAATGAAGTAGAGCTTGCTCTTTCTCTGATGGATGAAATGAAAGTTAAGGGGGTAAGGCCTAATGTTACCACATATAATGCTATGTTTAAAGGTCTGCGAGAAAATAATTTATTGGAGAAAGCATTTGACCTTATGGACAGAATGGTTGAACAGGCATGTAATCCTGATTACATAACCATGGAGGTACTTACCGAATGGCTTCCTGCAGTAGGTGAAACGGGAAAGTTGAAAAATTTTGTTCAAGGATACGAAGTTTCTGTTTCTACTGCATAGGATGGCCGTAGGATCTTGAGGATGGGAATACTTTGAAATGCATCTGTTGTCATACGTGGAAGAAAATACGATGTAGTCCAATGTTCTGGCCAAAATGTGTTCTGGTTGGAACTTCTATTGGGCATCTCCCAGAAAGACTGGTTCGATACCGCATCGGTGTTGCGGTATCCATGCATGTTCATGGTGGGTTCCATCCTTTCCATCTCGAACAAACCAAATAGAAAGGTAGATGCATTCCTTATCCATGTTGATGAGTTATACTCAATTATTTGTTGCGTCAAGTTTCCGACTAGACAACAAAGATAATTTTGCGACACTTATTGTTGATTGCGTGGTTATAATTGTGTTAAGGATAACATATAAATAATTAAGTGTACTTTTTTCGATTAGATCAATTTTTTTGGATAAGTGGTGATTTCACATAATATCAAAACTAGATTCTCATTTAAATATTTCATGTGGTGGATCCGCTTGTTTTGAGAGAATCTAACTCACATGTGAGAATAAGTATTAAGAATATGATATATATAATTAAATCTTTACCTATAAATATATATATAAAATTAAATCTAGTTCTTTCTATTCACTTCAACTACTGGGTCACGGTGATTTCACAAATTTAAGCCTTATTTTTCTCCCTTGCACCTGTATAACACCTACTTCTGTACTCCACACGGGCTGGAGTTGGTGGCCATTTCACCTCATAGTTAGTTATGGTTTGCGTGACTCTAGACTATGTTATGAAGTTGATTTTCTTCACTAGTATTCTTTTCTTTCTTCTGTTTACTCCATAGCAGATCGAGCCAACGTCATGACTCAAGAACTTCTTTTCCCACTTCAATTTTCATCTTTGTTATGCTAAAATCGATATCACTATCCCATTTTTCTTTTTCGTTTTCTCCATTTGGATAGTAGGGGAAAAATGGAAAAATGGTCCAAGTCAATGGCAATAAATGTATTGGCACGTGTATACGAAAAGGTTTACTAGTTGTTGGCATGTCGTAAAGAGTTAAATTCCTTTTAATTCTTATTTATTTTATTTTATTTTGCTTGCATCTGATGCTATGTTTGTAAGAAGTTGGTTTGAAGGTTTTACCGGGAAAATCACTTTTGCTTATTTTCTTTCTCGACTATTTTATTTTTAAAGCTAATTTGTATGTTAGAGAATAAATAGATGCTTAAGGAGTCTATATTTTCTATCTGAATCTCTTTCTAATCCTTTGAACAGGTGGGATAGAGGCTGACTTCTTTTGTCTTTTTCGGTTTATCTCTTTTAAATGTCTTCTTCTTCTTCTTCTTTTTTTTCCTTAAATATCTTCTTATGGTTACCAATTAAGAGTGAGAGCATATGCTTTTAATGGTTCGTTTTGTCATTTTGATCCAAACACATGTACAAAGTGGAAGCAATTGTCCCATTTTCTCTTAGGATTGCCTTTGTCATTCAAGAAAAACTCTTACATTAGATTATGTATCTTTGAGTCAAAATAATAATAAAATATTATTATTATTATTATTATTAATTTTTTTTAATATATTTTGCAATTAAAACCCACTACATAAAGATCTACATATATACACCAATTGTATAAAAGATGAATAGTAGATCTGTAAATATACACAAATATACATAAAAGGAAGGGCACTGTAGATGTAAATCATTAAACAAAGTTGAGTAAAGTGAATCTTGGAGGAATTGATCTCTCGAAGATCAGATTGTGAGTCATTCTTGAGTTTTGTCGTTACAATTTCTTGCAAAAATTTGAACTATGACTAAAAATTCATCTTGTTACTAGTTCTAGCTTTTTCTTTTGTAGCCTCTATCACAGTGAATGTTCTAAACATTGGCATTTATTTAATTTTCAGACGCTCTGATGGTAGGTTATATTTGTTTAATTTAGGGCAAATTAAATCTGAATATTTCCACGTTGGGTTTGGTGTTGCATAATAGCATGCCTCATGTTTTCCTCTTGTTCTCTTTTTCCCCATACAATTAAAGAACAGATAGAATTTGCTTAAACATGCATTGGCACTAATCTGTTTTCTGTCCTCTGGTGTATCATTAGGTAACGTTCATAATATGCATTTTTGTTGCAGGTTTGGCATGGATGGTTCTAACTTCTATCATGGTTATAATCATTTGTAGAGTATTGCATTTGGGGTTGGGATAATTTACGAAACAGTACGAAACAAATTTCGTCTCCTCCCAGCTATTTTTAGACCGTCATAAGCAATGTGCCTGAGTTTGCGTATTTTTAGACCATAATGCATCAATGTCTAACGATTAAGATTGTGTATTTGTATTTGTTTATAATGATAATTTGTGATGATGATATATGTGGGCAGATACTATGAAAATGAAAATGAAAATGATTGTTAGAGATTATGAAAAGAAAATAAAAAGTATTTAAAAAAATTTGTTTTAAAAAATAGATAAAAAAATAATAATAATAATAATGTTTTATTATTATAGAGAGTGCAATAGCTATTCTAACATGGAGTTTAAGTTTTGAGTGATTAATTAATAGCCAAAAAGTGAAATATTAGCTAAACTTCGGCTATTAAGATATCGAATTCAATACTGATGTTCTAAGCAATATGGGTTATAGAAAGGGATGGGCCTCCCTCATATTTGGTGGAGATCATTTTTAGGAAGAGAGTTTTTGAGGAGAGAGGGAAGAGGCTTTGTTGATGAGGTTTGGATAGTGATATGAAATAAGATGATTTTAGATGAAAGTTGAAAGTTAAAAAAAATATTATTTTTTAATATTATTATTGTTTTGATATTTAAAAAAGTTGAATTGTTTGTCATATTTTGAATGAGAATTTGTAAAAATTGTAATGATAAGATGTGATGAGTTAAAATAATCTTTGTATTCAAACCTAGCATCGACAACCATTATTTTTTAAATTTCACAAAAATGAAAAATAGCATACAATTTAAACACTAAAATATTTCTTAAATTTTACATGTTAGAAGAGAATAATTCTTTTAATAGTTTTGTTATATACAATTATTTTTGTATATTCCTTTCACACTTTATTGATATGATTGGCTAAAACGTTTAATTTATATTTGAAAATGTAAAATAACCAATCATATTATTGGAGTGCATTTATACTTTTTGAATAAAATTTTTTTCCCATGTCTCCGAAATCATGTAAGACTATCCAAACCGGATAATGTTTATAACTTGACACAACTCTAAATTTGAAAAAATGGGCCAATTAAAAAGGCAAAAGAAAATTAAAGAATTAAAAATAGAAAGAAACAAAAAAAGAAGAAAAAAACACGACTCTTCAAGGATGGGTAGCTAGTGGATACTACTCCAAGTCCATAGAAGGGGTATTATTTTCCGATTTGGTATTGCAAAGCTTTAAGCACACATGTCGAATGAATTATATATTGAATTATGTAACGCCCGTTCTTGTGGTGAGTCTTTTTCAAAATAATTTTTAATAAAAATTGACGAGAATTACGATTCTTTTTAAAATTTCTTTTCATTTCATACCAGAATACAAAAAACTCAATGTTATAAATAAAATTCATTTTCTTAATTAAAAGATTACAATAGAAAATAATAAATTTTATAATTAAAGTTTCTCGAACAAAATATTTTGCTTATGCCTTCGTGCTCTTTTCTTTGGACTGTGTCCGTCCTGATCTGTCATGCTCATCTTGTCCCTGGGATGGCATACAAAAAAACTAAAATGAGTCGATGACTCGTAAGTATTATTTCATATCATTAAAATATAATAACATACGTTTTCAGTCATGCATTTATCATTCCATACATATCATACATAGCATGTATATACATTCTTTTAATTTTAAAACGTTGCGAGGTAGGGTTTTTCTTTAAAAACGTTTTCTTTTTTAAAATAGTTCTCCACGCATTGTTGCCTTCATTTCTTAAAGAGTCTTTTCATACATTCGTCTTTTTACATACATTCATGCATTCATCTTTTCTTACATACATTCATGCAGTCAGTCCATTTATACATACATGCATTCTTTCTTAACATGCATACGCTCATTTTTTTCACTTAGATTAGCCGTTGCACACTGTTGCGTCCCATGTGCGGGGGTTAGTGGTCTTTAGACCTAATTCCGCTTATGGCCACGGGTTGGAAATCCATTCTGCCAGGGTGCAGCACTGGGTGCACTACCAGTACTACTTACCTGGCATTGCAATCTGCCATGTCCAGTCCATTTGGTACATTTTCCTTTTCAGTCCATGTGGCCATTACATATCTTCATACATCATCCATTCAACCATTTCATTCATTTACAGTCATTTCCTTTCCTTTACAGTCCTTCAATCCTTTACAGTTTTTACAATAATTTCTTACAGTTCTTACAGTTTTTACAGTTTTTACGATTCTTTATAGTTCTTACGGTTCTTCAGTTCATAGAGTCATTTAAAAAAAAAATAGTTTTCTTTCTTTCATAAAAGTTGTTTTAAAAGAAGCTTCTCTTTTCGTAAAGGTCATTTTAGAAAAACAGTTTTCTTTCTTTTCATTTCAAAAACGTCTGTTCTTGTATATTTTAAAGCTTCATTTCACTCCTTTTCGTGAACATACATACAGTACGTACCGTATATAGCATCTATTCACATGCATACACATACATATTTTGGGTGCGTGTAAATGGGCTGCTAAGGAGGGCCGTTACATACTTATACTTTAAAACTTATGATTCATTTTTTTTTTCATAAAGCGTGTTTTCTTAAAGATAAAAGCGTCAGTTCGTAAGGTATTTTTAAGAAAAAGTTTTTGTTTTCTTTTTCGTTTATTTAAGAAAGCTCTAGAAGAGTATAAACGCAATACTTACTAGGACTTTATGCCATACTCATTCCATGCAGTCCATTCGTGTGCGTGTCATATGGTAACCTACATGCATACACATAACCTTACGTCATCATCTATCTAATGCATAAGTAACTATTTTAAAAATAGAATTATGCCTCACTTGAAACACTCTTCATCCATCCCTGGACTCTTACGTGCCACATTTACTTTGCTAAAACCTTCAGGTCTTATTTCTTAAAGTGAACCTCCGTGATTCACCTTAGGGTTAAGACACTAAGACCTCCGTCTTATTTTTCTATTTCCACATTCCGACGCATGAGTCCGACCGACAAAGTCATGCATTCCAACTTTAGACGATATACTCGTCACTAACTTCACGTATCCTAGCCCATACTAAGTTCTCATATTGAGTTGAGTAGTAGTGAGTTGAGTAAATGGATTGAGTTATGTGGATCTCATTTAAAATGAGTTTAGATACGTTTGGATGTTAAGATAAGTTTAGTACTATTTATGAAAGATTGAAAAAAGTTAGTTGTGGATCCCACGTATAAAGATGTTTTGAGTTGAAAAATGTTGTGGATCTCACGTGTAAAGAAATTTTGAATTGAGATAAATTTAGTTTTTTGAGAGTTGAGTGTTTGGATGTTAGACTCAGTTTAAAATTAGACTGAACGGAATTGATCTCAACTGAGTCTTGCAACCAGACATGGCCTTAATATATATGCAGGTGAGGTAAACTTTTTCTTGAATTATCCTATGTGTTATTGCAGAAAACTTTTCAAGGACTTGTGCGACGCCCGTGCCAAAAAAAAATATATGCAAAATGTGGTGTGAGGTAAGGGTTCCAAAACTAGCAGTGAACGTAGTGAACCTTGAAACTGACTGTTCTTACTAAAATAACAAAATATGGGAAAAAAAAAACACAAAACAAAACAAAGAGTTTATTTTTATGAGACGTTGAAAAAGTAATGGATCCCATCAAGAATTTATTTGGGATGTCTTGAACTCACTCTAACAACTAAACATAGTCTTAAATTGTAACATAGACAATGCCGTCAAAGGAGTCGACAAGCCTATTCGTTGTTGCAAAATAGTGCAAAATAGTATCATCATCTGGAGAAAATAATAATATAATATAGAATGATATCAACAATCACCCAAATTAGCCTTAAAAGCTCTATGAGCATGCACAAAAGCATGCCTGATCCATCAATATGACACGAAAATTACTCGAAGGCTTTTTGTATCCATTCACTAGCTTTGCTCGGTCGAGGACACTCAAACCCAGGTCCACCTTGTAAATATAATAGGTATGGTAGATGCTGATCTTCTTTCCCCAATGCAACACATACTTGCATTAGCAAGGAGAAAACATAAATATTTATGCAATCAAAGTCATAAGTGGAAGTTCAAAATAACTTCCAAATAATCATCCACGAGGCAATTTTGTGGAATCATAATCTTCTAGAACAGTTTGCTTGCTGGTGACATATGCATATCTATCGTTAGGTGAGAAATAGGAAAAACTCCTTACAAAAACTCTCTTGAATTACTCGATGTGCATTTGCAGCAAACTTCTTGTCGAGAGCCTATACACTCTTGGAATATGTCGGGATGTTGTTCTTGGACAATTGGAACCAAATAAAAAATAATAATAATGTATTGGCACATGTTGACAACAAGATTTACTAGTTGTTGACATGTCGTAAAGAGTCAAATTCCTTTTTATTCTTATTTATTTCATTTTATTTTGCTCCATGGGAAAACCACTTTTGCATATGTTCTTTCTTGACTATCTTATTTTTAAGCTACCCTAGGATATGTCGAGATGCTGTTACTGGACACCCGGTGCCAAATAAAAAAAAAAAAATATTGGCACATATTGACAGCAAGATTTACTAGTTGTAGGCATGTCATTAAGAGCCAAATTCCTTTTTATTTTAACTTATTTCATTTTATTTTGCTCGCTCCATCTGATGCTATGTTTGTAAGAAGTCGGTTTGAAGGTTTTATTGGGAAAGCCACTTTTGCATTTTTTCTTGATCAACTATATTATTTTTGAGCTAATTTATATGTTAGAGAATAAATAGATTTTATTTTTAATAATATCGAAGAACCTCTCTAAAGCTGGGCCCAAAAATAATTAGATGCTTAAGGAGTCTATATATATTTACTATCTGAATCTTTTTCTAATCCTTTGAACGGTTAGGATAGAGGCAGAGACTTTTTTTTTGTCATTTTCAAATGGCTTATCTCTTATAAATGTCTTTTTTTTTTTCTTTTTCTTTTTCTTCTTTTAAATATCTTCTTGTGGTTGCCAATTAAGAGAGAGAGCACATGCTTTTAATGGCAGATTTTGTAATTTTCATATGTACAACGTGGAAGCATTTGTCTCATTTTCTGTTAATATATATGCAACTGCACGGAACTTTTTCTTGAATTATCTGATGTATAATTGCAAAAAACTTGTAAGGGCTTGTGCGATGCCTAGTGCTAATAAAAAAAATGAGTAATTGTACGTATAACCTCGTGAAATATATAAACGTTACGTAATCGTTTTAAAAATAGTGGAATTTAATATTAAATAATTAAATAATTTTTTTTATGTAGATCACATGTTTTATTCATTTTTTTTAAAACGATTATACCGGAGTTGTACAATTCATGGTTGCAAATATATTTTCTCTAAAAAAAATATATGCAAAATGTGGTGTGAGCTAAGGTTTCCAAAACTATGTAGTTTTAAGCATGGTTCCCTATAGTATTCCAAAATACTATCAACGACTCCCATTGCGACAACAAAACGTGGGGCTTGTGCACAACTTCACAAACATTGTTAAGTATGTTAACCAGTCAAATAAATCAGACCAGTTAGTTAATTCAAATAAATCAGTTATGTATAGTATAAGCATCAGTGTGATCAGTATGATTTTAACCTTAGCATGAAATATTTTATAAAAACATTATGTTAAGTATGTTTATGTTATGATGAGTTCTTTACTGAGTTATCGATTTATTTTAGTTTATTTTTATATTTTTAAACCACCCCAGGTCAAAATATTTAAGAAGGTAGAACTGTAAGACGAGACTTAATCTAGGAAGGCGTGATAGTGACCTAAATCATATATAGAGATTTTTAGTTATAATTTTTATAGTATAGATTTTAAAAAATTTTAATAAATGCTTTCGTACACCATCATTTATGAATTCGGTATTTTAATTCAAAACAATTTAATTCATTATATAGAATATTTGTACTTGGCACTTCTTTCATAGTAAAAGAAAATATTTTTTTAAGTTAGGGTCAGTAGTAGCACTCCGGCTCTTGAGATTTAAAAAATAAAAATAAAAACATTCTTAAATGTGGAGACCGAGGTGTTACATTAGAAAACGTAGCAAAATAGACTTGAAAAATGCATCTAATTTGGACAATAATTTCATATCTAAGGCTTAATCCCTTTTCCCAACAAATGGACAAATGGGATTTTGTTAGAAACCAAATTCAAATTGTATTGTATGACCAATCTTGAGCCATTAATTTAGACATATCTTTAGCCATCAATGGTGACTTAAGGTACACCTACCACCATTTGTACTCCTATAAATATGGGTATCATTCCATTGTATATGCATCAAGTTTTGCATTGAAGAACAACTCTTTCTCTTGCAATATTCTCTCTTTCTTTTGCTCTCTCTTTTCATTAGTTTCATAACATGTTATCAGCACGAAGGTTCTGACGATCTTGAAGCTAGTAGGTTTATACTTCAAGTAAGTTTTTCAATATATTATTTGTAGTTTCCAAAATGAATATGAAATGTTATATTACTACTTGATGAAACTCTATATTTATTCTCATAATTTTATGAATATATTTCTTATTTACAAATATAAGCATACTTATGTTCCTGATTTATATATGTAGAAAATGTCAAATCTTACCAAATTGGAATTCGTTGCTTTTGACATTTCTGGAAAAAATTATTTATCTTGGATACTTGATGCTGAGATCCATCTGGAAGCGATGAACCTGGGAGATACAATTAAAGAAGGAAATCAAGGGTCCCGGCAGGACCGTGCTAAGGCAATGATTTTCCTTAGGCACCATCTTCATGAAGAATTAAAAACTGAGTATCTCACGGTGAAAGATCCCCTTATTTTGTAAAATGATTTAAGGGAGAGATATGAGCACCAGAAAACTGTAATCCTCTCAAAAGCTCGTCATGATTGGATGCACCTGAGGTTGCAAGATTTCAAGAGTGTTAGTGAGTATAACTCTACACTCTTTAAAATTAGCTTACTATTGAAATTATGTGGTGAAAAAGTCACTGATGATGACTTATTAGAGAAGACATATACTACTTTTCATGCATCGAATGTGCTCCTGCAGCAGCAGTATCGAGAGCGAAAGTTCAAAAAATATTCTGAACTTATATCTTGTCTTCTAGTAGCTGAGCAAAATAATGAGCTTTTGTTAAGAAATCATCAGTCACGTCCTACTGGTTCTATATCATTCCCTGAAGTGAATGGTACTAGATTTACACCATTCCCAGAAGCAAATGGTGCATTTTTTCAAAGAAACCGAGGGCGTGGACGTGGTAGAAAAAATTATAGAAGTGGAGGTCCTAGAAGCGACCACACTAAAAGGGATAATAGTAGATATACACCGTACCACCAGAAGTGGTTCAACTCAGAGAAGGGTAAAGGTCCTCAAAACAAATTTTAAAAAAAAGATGAAGATGGATGCCATAGATGTGGTATGACTGGACATTGGTCTCGTACCTGTCGTACAGATAAGCACTTGGTTGACCTATACCAAACTTCTATAAAAGAAAAAACAAAAAAGATTGAAACAAATTTTGCTGAACCATCAAATACTTTAGCTTTTATAAAAGGAGAAGATACTACAAGCCTTGATGTTTATGATTTTTTTGAAAATTCTAGTGATAGAATTGATCATTTGATTGGTGATGGAAGTGTTCCGTTTTAATTAATGTATTTTCTTTATCTTATTGTAATTTTTATTTTGCAATGTTTTGTAGTAATGGAAGTTTTATATATTTTGTAGAATCATGAGTCTTAATGATGAACTTTTTATCTCTGAGATGAATAATAGAGATGTATGTCTGGCTGACAATGCTACAACTCACACAATTCTTAAGGATAAAAAATATTTTCAAAATCTAATATTGAGTAAAGCCTACGTTATACTATATCTGGTTCATCGAATCTAATTTAAGGCTCCGGAAGAGCTTATATTGTGTTGTCGAATGGCACCAAATTTTGTATTGATGATGCTCTATTTTCTTCACGATCCAGAAGAAATTTATTGAGTTTCAAAATATACGTCGTAATGGTTGTCATATTGAAACCACCAACGAAGACAATAAAGAGCATCTTCTCATTACTAAAATAATTTCAAGCCAGAAGCTCGTATTAGAAAAACTGTCTGCTCTCTCATCTGGGTTGTATTATATAGAAATGAGAACGATTGAATCACATATGGTAATGCACCAGAAGTGCATTGACCCCAAAGTATTTATGACTTGGCATGATCGCCTTGGACATCCAGGATCAATAATGATGAGACGAATAATTGATAATTCGTATGGGCATCCCCTAAAGAATCAGAAGGTTATCTTACCTAATGAATATCCATGCTCTGCATGTTCTCAGGGTAAATTGATTATCAAACCATCTATCTCAAAGGTTGTTTTTGAATCTCCGTCTTTTTTACAAAGGATTCATGGGGATATATGTGGGCCTATTCAACCATCAAGTGGACCATTCAGATACTTTATGGTTTTAATTGATGCATCAAGTCGATGGTCACATGTTTGTCTACTTTCCACTAGAAATATTGCATTTGCTAAACTTCTTGCCCAAATAATTAAACTACGAGCACAATTTCCTGACTATCCAATTAAAACTATTCGATTGGATAATGCAGGTGAATTTACATCTCAAGTTTTTGATAACTATTGCATGTCAATAGGAATAGAAGTTGAACATCCAGTTGCCCACACACACACTCAAAATGGTTTAGCTGAATCATTGATTAAAAGGCTTCAGCTAATCGCTAGACCTTTGCTTTTGAAATCAAAACTTCCTATTTCTGCCTGGGGACATGCTATACTTCATGCAGCATCTTGATTCGAATTAGGCCATCAGCATATCACAAATATTCTCCATTACAACTTGCATTTGGTCAACAACCAAATATTACTCATCTTCGTATTTTTGGATGTACGGTATATGTTCCAATTGCACCTCCACAACGTACAAAGATGGGTCCTCAACGTAGACTTGGGATATATGTTGGGTTTGATTCTCCATCTATTATCAGATACCTTGAGCCTCTTACAGGGGATATGTTTAAGGCACGTTTTGAGGATTGTCATTTTGACGAATCCATTTTTCCTACATTGGGTAATGAGAAGTCGGTGCCTGAAGCACGACAGGAAATTACTTGGGAAAATAAAAACCTTTCCCAATTTGATCCTCGTACAAATGAATGTAAACTAGAGGTTCAAAAGATTATTCATTTGCAAAGTGTTGCAAATCAATTACCGGATGTATTTACTGACACTAAAGGTGTGGTAAAATCATATATTCCTGCTGTTAATGTTCCAGCAAGGATTGCAGTCCCTGAAGGACAAGTTGCCAAAACAGCAATAGGTGAGTCTAAGATACGCCTGAAGCGTGGACGACCTATTGGTGCAAAGGACAAAATTCCTCGGAAGAGAAAAATACAAAATGAATTTGGTACTCCTGAAGAGTCCATACCCACAACACAGGCCATAAGAGTAATTGATACTCCTGAAGAAACTAAATCTCCTGAAAAAGAACCTCCTGAAGAGGTATTTAATGAAATGTCTTCCCTTGAAGAGGGACAGGTACCTGAAAATAACGAGATCTCGATACATTTCATGAGTACTGGAGAAATTTTGGATAGAAATAAAACTGTTGTCGACAACATATTTTCATATAAAATGGCCCTTGACATTACCAGAAGTAATGAAGAAATTGAGCCAAGAACTGTCGAAGAATGTCGACATAGAAATGACTGGCCAAAATGGAAATCAGCTATTGAAGCTGAATTAAACTCGCTAGCAAAGTGAGAGGTCTTTGGACCAATTGTACAAACACCAAAGGGTGTAATGCCTGTTGGATATAAATGGGTATTTATACGTAAGCGTAATGAGACAATAATAATTGTGCGATATAAAGCACGACTTGTTGCACAAGGTTTCTGCTTGCAAAAACCAGGATTGATTATGAGGAAACATACTCTCCTGTTATAGATGCAATCACATTTCAGATTTTTGATTAGTTTGGTAGTTACAAAAAGATTGGATATGCAGTTGATGGATGTGTCACTGCATATTTATATGGATCATTGGATCATGATATATATATGAAAATCCCTGAAGATATACAAATGCCTGAAGCTTCTAATCTGAGTACATCCAGAAATATGTATTCTATTAAACTTCAAAGATCTTTATATGGGTTAAAACAATCCGGACGCATGTGGTATAAACGTCTTAGCGAATATTTATTGAAAGAAGGATTCTGAAAATAATCCAATATGCCCATGTGTTTTTATTAAGAAATCAGATTCCGGATTTGTTATTATTGCGGTTTATGTTGATGATCTAAATCTTGTTGGAACTCCTGAAGAGATCAGAAAAACTGCTACATATTTAAAGAATAAATTTGAAATGAAAGATCTTGGCAAAACGAAATTTTGTCTCGGCCTGCAGCTTGAGCATTTACAAAATGGAATTCTTATTCATCAGTCAAATTATACAGAGAAAGTCTTGAAGCACTTTTACATGGACAAAGCTCATCCCCTGAGTACTCCAATGGTTGTTCGATCACTTGATGTGCAGAAAGATCCATTTCGTCCTTATGAAGACGATGAAGAAATTCTTGGTCCTGAAATACCTTATCTCAGTGCAATTGGAGCCCTGATGTATCTTGCAAATTGCACTCGGCCTGATATTGCATTTTCAGTTAATTTACTTGCAAGATATAGTTCCGCACCAACTCGAAGACATTGGAATGGCATTAAACATGTCTTTCGATACCTCCGAGGTATAGTTGATATGGGATTATTTTATCAACATGGATCAAGTCCACAATTAGTTGGATATGCGGATGCAGGTTATCTTTCAGATCCACACAGAGGTAGATCTCAAACTGGATATATATTTACTTATGGAAATTCTACTATATCATGGAGATCTGTCAAGCAAACACTATCTGTTACCTCTTCAAATCACTCAGAGATCATTGCAATTCATGAGGCAAGTGGAGAATGTATTTGGCTAAGATCAGTGATTCAATATATTCAAGAAAAGTGTGGTCTTCCAGTAATTAATGATAGTCCAACAATTTTATATGAAGATAATACTGCTTGTATTACTCAAATTAGAGGAGGATATATCAAAGGTGATAGAACCAAACATATTTCACCTAAATTCTTTTATACCCATAAACTTCAGGAGAAAGGAGAAATTAATGTCAAGCAGATAAGATCAAGTGATAATCTGGCAGATTTATTCACTAAAGCATTACCAACTGCAACATTTAAGAAGTTTGCGCAGAATATTGGAATGCGAAGACTTGAAGACATATTATCATGCACTTTTCTGGGGGAGTAAAGTCTTGAAGACTTGTGCTGATTGTACTCTTTTTCCTTCGCTAAGGTTTTATCCCACTGGATTTTCCTTTGCAAGGTTTTAATGAGGCAATCTTAAAGCACTTGGCGATATACAGAATATTGTACTCTTTTTCCTTCGTCATTGGTTTTTTCCCACTGGATTTTTCCTTGACAAGGTTTTAACGAGACATATTCTTTATATGTGGTCATCCAAAGGGGGAGTGTTAGAAACCAAATTCAAATTGTATTGTATGACCAATCTTGAGATGTTAGAAACCAAATTCAAATTGTATTGTATGACCAATCTTGAGCCATTAATTTAGACATATTTTTAGCCATCAATGGTGACTTAAGGTACACCTACCCCCTTTGTACTCCTATAAATATGGGTATCATTCCATTGTATATGCATCAAGTTTTGCATTAAAGAACAACTCTTTCTCTTGCAATATTTGCTCTCTCTTTTGCTCTATCTTTTCATTAGTTTCTTAAGAGATCTCGTATTTTTGTTTTATGCCATATGTTTCTCGGCACATAGATTTAGCGATAGCAATGTTTCTTCTTTTGAGTTGCCTACTGTCATGGAATCATGTGATAAAGCACCGATGGGCCTCGTGATAGCCCGGCAGTAGGGAATCGGAAAGGATCAGACGAAGGGCGAGACCAGCCCAGGAGGCCCACAAAATGCGTACCACTCAGTCAAAAGGCCTCTTGCTTCTTCAATAGTTCAATTACTGGATCAGTACGACTGAGCTTTGGTTGCATCAAACTTGCCACCACAGAACCAGAATCATCTCTTACCACTGCTCCAATGCCAATCTTATCATGATCGATCCTTATTGCCACATCTCAATTAACTTTGACCCAAGTAGATGGAGGAGCTTCCCAATGAAAGGGCACAATGTTGATTATTACTTCCTGCAACTGATTTCTTGGGCCTTGCATTGTTAAAGTCCTCAAAAGCTTTGAGTCTTTGACAGCTTTCCCATAAATCAAAATCTCCACCCCTTCCCAACCCCGTCAAAAGTGCATGAGGCGGCTTCCACTTTACTACCAGCCTTCTTCACATCATGTAAAACATCCCAAGCACGAACTATCTTTTTATTCCTGCACAATTTGGTAATCAATTGCGTAAGTTTAAGGGTATATGGAAACACACCGTGTTCACCTAATTTTGACACCAACCCAACAATCTCCTCGTCAGTAATACTATTTCCAGAAGGCAACGAGGCAGACCTCAATTTGCTATGTTTTTGGCTTTGAGAGCAACTTTGAGGGACGTAGCATCTTCGCTTGAACAAAATGAGCGTACCACTCCCTTCATCCCAACAATCCACTATCTTCCTCCTCTGCCTCTGTCTGCTCAAACCCCAAATGCCCGCAATCCTTTACTCTCCTCTCCCCCGCCACCTCTCTACCGAACCCCAAACACCTGATCCGCAGAACAAGCTATTAGTGCTTTACAGGACGTCCTAAGAGCGGAATATCCCGCATACAGTTAATTGCGCAACATTTCTTGTTCGTTGCTTTGGAAGGGCCGGAATGGTGGACGAGTTGCTGGCTGTAGTTGACGAGCTACACCCGTCTCTCAAAAACACGCACTTTTACAATGTGGTGGTTGGTGTGCTATTCAGATCAGGGCGCATCGACAAGGCGCTTAAGATGCTTGATGAAATGCCTCAACCAGGTGCGGACTGTCTGCCCAATGATATTACAGGTGGTGCTGTTTTTGATGCTGCATTATTGAGAAGGGAGTGGTTTGGCAAAAGTATTAGTGACAAGGAGATTGTTGGGTTGGTGTCAAATTTAGGTGAACACGGCGTGTTTCCATATACCTTACGCGATTGATTACCAAGTTGTGCAGGAATAAAAAGATAAGTCATGCTTGGGATGTTTTACATGATGTGATGAAGGCTGGTGGTACAGTGGAAGCCGCCTCTTGCAATGCACTTTTGACGGGGTTGGGAAGGGATGGAGATATGAAAGAGGTGGATATTCAACCGAATGATGTAACTTTTGGGACCCTTATTAATTATATGTGCAAGTCTAGGAGGGTCGATGAGGCACTGGAGGTTTTTGAGAAAATGAAAGGAGGGAATGATGGGTTGTCTGTTGAACCTAATGTATTCACATATAATACTTTGATTAATGGGCTTTGTAAAGTTGCGAGGCAAGAAGAAGGGTTGACTTTGATGGATCTGATGAGATCTGAAAATAAATGTGTGCCAGATACTGTTACCTATAATTGCATGATTGATGGGTTCTGCAAAACTGGCAAAATTGAGAGGGCACAAGAGCTCTTTGATCAGATGAACAAGGAAAGAGTATTTCCTAATGTAATCACTCTTAATACTTTGGTTGATGGTATGTGCAGACATGGGAGGATCAATAGTGCAGTTCAGTTCTTCCATGATATGCGAAGTGAAGGTCCGAAAGGCAATGCTGAGACCGAGATGAATACGCCCACGACCGAGATGAAAGAGATGGATATTCAACCAAATGTGGTAACCTTTGGGAATGATGGGTTGTCTGTTGAACTTGATGTAGTCACATATACTACTTTGATTGATGGACTTTGTAAAGTTGGGAGGCAAGAAGACGGGTTGACTGTGATGGATCGGACGAGATCTGAAAATACATCTGCGCCAGATACTGTTACCTATAATTGCTTGATTGATGGGTTCTGCAAAGCTGGTGAAATTGACCTGGCACAAGAGCCCTTTGATCAGATGAACAAGGAAAGGGTATTTCCTGATGTAATCACGCTTAATACTTTGGTTGATGTTATGTGCAGACATGGGAGGATCAATAGTGCCATTCAGTTCTTCAATGACATGCGAAGTGAAGGTCTGAAAGGCAATGCTGTGATGTTTACAACCTTGATTAATGCTTTTTGTAATGTTAACAATAATGATAAAGCAATGGAACTTTTCAATCAAATGTTGATGGATGGATGCTCCCCTGATGCAATTTTTTTATTATAGATTGATATCAGATTTTAGCCAAGCTGGAAGGATGGATGATGCCAGCTCTGTCGTATCAATGTTGAAAGAAGCTGGATTCTGCCTTGACATTTTGTGCTACAATGTTCTCATTGGTGGGTTCTGCTGGAAGAACAAGTTGGATAAAGCTTATGAGATGCTCAAAGAAATGGAGCAAGCTGGACTTAAGCCTGATAGTGTCACATATAACACCTTGATTTCCCATTTGAGCAAAACTGGAAACTTCACAACTGCCCATAGAGTTATGAGTAAGATGATTAAGGATGGTCTTGTGCCCATGGTTCAGTTATGAAGCACTGATACACGCAAACTGCTTTACTGTAAAAATTGACAGAGCAGTGAATATTTTCAGAGATATAAGCTCTGAGGCAAAGGTTCTTCCCAACAATGTAATATACAATATCCTAATAGATTCTCTTTGCAACGATAATGAAGTAGAGCTTGCTCTTTCTCTAATGGATGAAATGAAAGTTCACGGGGTAAGGCCTAATGTTACCCACATACAATGCTATGTTCAAAGGGCTACGGGAGAAAAAATTCTTGGAGAAAGCATTTAAACTCATGGACAGAATGGTTAAACAGGCATGTTATCCTGATTATATAACCATGGAGGTGCTTTCCGAATGGCTTCCTGCAGTAGTTGAAACGGGAAAGTTGAAAAATTTTGTTCAAGGATACGAATTCTCTGTTTCTACTGCATTGGATGGCTGTAGAATCTGGAGGATGGGATTATTCAAAGATTGGAATGCATCTCTTGCCATACTCGAAAGAAAACACGATGTAGTCCAATGTTCTGGCCGGCTAAAATGTGTTCTGGTTGGAACTTCTATTGGGCATCATGCAGAGACTGGTTGAAGAACCTTATTTTCTCATGAATTTGCTTATGCTAGCCCATCGATGTTGCAGTATCCATGCTTGTCCATGGTGGGTTCCATCCTTTCTATGTTGAACAAACCAAATAAAAAGATGTTTGTATTCCATATCGGGTTTGGTGAGTTATATTCAATTGAGTTATTTGTTTGCGGCCAGTTTCAGACTAGACAACAGAGATAATTTTACGACACTTAAAATTGATTGCGTGGTTATTATTGTGTTAAGGATATAATAAAAAAATTAAGCCTACCTTTTTAGATCAGCTCAAACTTTTAAGATAAGTGATGATTTCACGTGATATCAGAACTAGATTCTCAGCTAAATATTCATCTATTAAATTCACTTATTTAGGGGGAGTGTAACCTACTTGTGAGAATTAGTATTAAGAATTTAATATAAATAATTAAATCTACTACTTTCCATCGCTTAAACTTTCGGACCACCACGAGGCAAAATTTAAGCTTCATTTTCTCCCTTGCCCATGAATAACAACTACTCCTGTACTGCAAATGGGCTGGAGTTTGTGGCTAGACTATTTTTCTTGACTAGTTTAGTCATAGTTTAGTCATCATCTTTTGGTGGTTTGAGTGACTAGACTATTTTTCAAGTTGATTTTCTGCACTAGTATTCTTTTCTTTCTGTTTACTCCAAAGCAGATTAGGCCAACGTCATGCCTTCGGAACTTATTTTTCCACTTCAATTTTCATCTTTGTTATGCTAAAATCGATATCACTATCCCATTTTTCTTTTTCTTTTTCTATTTTTTTATTTCTCACCTTGGGTGTGTAGGGGAAGAAAGGTCCAAGTCAATGGTAGTTTAGATATTGGCAGAGGTTGACAAGAAGATTTAGCAGTTGATGGCATACTGTAAAAAGCCAAATTCCTATTTATTCTTCTATATTTATTTCATTTTATCTTGCTCCTTCAACTTCTAGAAGTTGGCTTAAGTGGTAAAAAGTGGTAAAAACTTGAGTCTTGGTGGTACGCTCCCTTCAGGTCTAAGGTTCGAATCCTCTTGGGTGCAAAGACTTTCTAGGAGCTATCGGACCCTTGAATTAACCGTGGTGCACTTGCTGGAAACTTCTTGCCGAGAGTTTGTGCATCCTTTAGATTAGTCGGGACTTTGTTATCAGAATACACCCAGTGCTAATTAAAAAAAAAATTAATATTTTGTTGCTCCCTCCATCTCATGATGTTATGTTTGTAACAAGTCGGTTTGAAGGTTTCACTGGGAAAATCACATTTGCATATTTTCTTTCTTGATTTTTTTATTTTTATGTTAATTTAGGTGTTAGTGAAATAGATGCTTAAGGACTTTCTATATTTTCTATCTGAAATGTCTTTCTAATCCTTTTAACAGTAGGGATAGCACATATGCTTAAGGACTTTTAATATTTTCTAATCCTTTTAACAGTACATATGCTCAAGGACTTTCTGTTCCTTTTAAGGTATTATTTTTAATATCTTCTTATGGTTACCAATTAAGAGCGAGAGCACATGCTTTTAATGGCTCATTTTGTCATATTCATCCGAACATATGTACAAATTGGAAGCATTTGTCCCTTTTCTCTTTTAATGTGTTTGAGAAAAAGTCGAGAAAGAGAATGTATGTATGTTAGGGGGATTTTTTCCCGGGGCTTCAGGCCCAAGAGCACAAGCCCAGACTAGGTGTTAGAGGGAATTTTTCCCAAACCCCAAAGGGCCCAATACTCGAAGGGCCGTACCCGCCAAGTCACTAGGAGACTCAATCGGGGGTTCTCAACCTGTATAAGCGGGGGTCGGGGGATGGGTCTCTACCCCGGGACATGAGAGGCTACCTCAACAAAAATATGGGGGAAACACACCATCTCAATGGGACTGAAATCTAAAGCAATACTAAAAGATCATGCCACATTAAATGCGCTAATTAGAGAAGCACGCCGCATTAAATGAGGCCTGGCTAAAGGGGCTCTAGGAGGACACCCCTCCACCCAGCCGCAGGGCATGGTCCTCTGACCTGAATGTAGGTATAAAAGTAAACCCCAGACACTGAAACTAAGGGTTGGACTTTCTAGACTTTGCTTACTACAACTGCCCTCAAACTCTTTGCTTTAAATACTACTAGCTTAGAAATCAAAGGCTCCCTCGACTACCACCTCGGCCGCTGGATTCCGGAGATACCTTTTGTGTTTGTTGGCCTAAGCTTGAAGACCTGAATTGCCGAGGGCTCGACCTAATAGCATACGAAACACAACGTCAACAGTATCGCCGTCTGTGGGATCCTGAGAAGATTTCATGCGTCCTTCGTATGCTTGGGAGAGCTTGCTCTCGGACAACTTGGGAGTGCGACCAAACAGCAACATAGATAAATATGGAAACAACAGCCACGGAAGTGACACAACTAGAAGGAACGAAAGGGGAGACGCATGATGATGCGGTCGATAAACTAAAAGGCACTGGAGGGGGAGACTGCGCCACACGGACCGGGGAGGAGATACCAACAGTCCTCCCACTTGCTTTGGAGTGCACCTTCACGGAAGACAAAACAAGGGACGAGTATGCGCTCAAGAAAGCGGAGATGAACGAGACACTGGAGCTAGTCCTGCTGGACCCAAACTGACCAGAAGCCATCCCAGGATTGGCACTGAAATGACCATCGAAATAAGGGATGCCCTACAACAGTTGCTCTTGAAGAATCGTGACGTCTTCGCTTGGAGGCATGAAGACATGCCAGGGATCGACCCAATGATCATGCGGCATCACTTAAATGTGGACCCTAAAGCCAAAGGAGTAAGACAGAAGCATAAGAGCTTTAGTGTAGAGAAGAACACCGTCATTGCCATTGAGGTCGATCGATTGCTCGCAGCAAGATTCATATGGGAAGCACACTACCTAGACTGGCTGTCCAATGTGGTGCTTGTAAAGAAACCAAACGGTAAATGGAGAATGTGCATGGACTTCATTGATTTGAACAAGACTTGCCCAAAGGACAGCTGCCTGCTTCCTCGCATCAACCTTATTGTGGACTTAACGACAGGCCACTGGATGCTAAGCTTTATGGATACTTACTCTGGGTATAATCAAATCTGTATAAACCCGAACAATGAGGAAAAAACGTTGACACATACTAGCCATGCTGTTTAGCTTGAAAAATGCAAGGGCCACATACCAGCAGTTAGTTAATTGAATGTTAAAGGAATGAAGAGAAATATGGAGGTCTATGTGGACAACCTACTAGTCAAGAGTGGAGACCTCACACAACACCTAGATGACCTTCAGGAGGCCTTTGCAATTTTAAGGCGGTTCAAGATGAAGCTAAATCTCGCAAAGTGTGCGTTTGGGGTGGATTCCGGGAAGTTCCTTAGATTCATGGTATCGGAAAAGGGAATCGAAGCAAATCCCGAGAAAGTGGAGGCCATCCTCAACATGCCTCCCTCATGGAGCATTAACGAAGTGCAAAAACTTGCCGTTTGAGTGGCGGCTCTTAATATCGCTTCTTGTCAAGGTCAACTGACAGGTGCCTTCCTTTCTTCAAAGTGCTATGGAAGGCCCAGGACTGGGATGAACAGTGTGACAAGGCTTTCTCTGCTTTCAAGAAGTATTTAACTAGCCCCCCGCTGCTTAGCCAACCCTGATGCGGGGAGGTCTTAATCTTGTACCTGTCCATCTCTCTGCAAGTGGCCTCCTCAGCCTTAGTACAAGACGATGGCAGGGTTCTAAGGCCAGTATACTATGTATGCCGGGCATATAGGGGGCGGAAGCCAGATACTCTTGCATCGAGTAGCTCGCCTTCACCTTGATAGTAACCACTCAAAAACTCTGACACTTTTTTCAGGCCCACCCAGTCAAAGTCCTCACTTAGGCCCCATTGAAAAGGATCCTATAGCAACCAGATGCCTCAAGCTGCCTCACTAACTAGGCCATGGAACTAAGCGAGTTTGATATCGAGTACGCCCCTTGCACCTCCATGAAAGGACAGATACTAGCAGATTTTATCGCGAAATTCACAGGCTTCCCTACCGAAACTGGTGCCGAGACCTGGGAATCAGATTTCGGTTCTCTTCCCCGAGGCACCCCCAATCCAACGGTCAAGTAGAGGTGACCAATAAAACCTTGTTGTGAATATTGAAGAAGAAGCTTAGTGACCAGAAAGGAGCATGGGTGGAAGAGCTTTCCACAATCCTATGGGCATACTGAGTGACAACAAGGACGCCGACAGGAGAGACCCTGTTTTCCCTCATGTATGGTCATGAAGCCATGCCCCCGGTTGAGGTGGATATCCCCACCTATAGGGTACAGCACTACGAGTAACTCTCCAATGACCAACGCCTTGAGGAACAACACAGCTTGACCCTGGTGGGAGGAAAAATTCGAGAAGAGGCAAAATTCGAGAACAACACAGCTACTTCAATCAGAGGGTGTGCCAGAGGTCATTCCAAGTTTGGGATCTCATATTGAAGCAAACAGGGACCACTACGAGAGATGAAGGCAAGCTAGGACCACAATGGGAAGGCCCCTACGTGGTTGTTGCCAGTAATCGCCCTAAGATTTACTGGTTTCGAGATTCCCATGGGAAAGAGTTGCAACACCCATGGAAAGCCGAGCACCTACGAATGTTCTACCAATGAAGGCCTTGTGATGTGGAAATTTATGAATCGCTTTAATAATTATCGTGTACTCACTGATGATAAAGGAATGTGAATGTTTCAAGAATTAAATGTGTGGAAACGATACCTCTATCAATATTCAATCCACTCTGGCCTGAACCTCTACCAAGACACACCCTCATTGATAGAATCTACAATGAAAAATCACCTTTCCTGTGGTGTCAATGGGCTGGAGTGGGTCCAGTTAAACACACTGCCCAAACGGATTACTTCCACATGCGGGTCAACAGGTGGGACTAGCCCTGAGCTAGCCCAACCTCCCCCACGGAGGAGAGCAAGTCCAGCCCCGAGGCTACCCGATCATTACCCCACCCCCATCACGGTGAAGAGCGGACGACCTTTTGGCCTTTTGATACCTACCTCCCCCGCTGGGTACCAAAGGGATGGGTGTAGTGCCTATGGCTGTTTTATCCCTCTAGTCGCAGAGTGCGGGTTAGCCTCGGTGACCTGTTAACTTACCTTCATCGTGGGCATCAACCAATAGGAGCCGATCCATTCAAGGGCTCACCTTTGCACCAGCCCAACCTTCCCCTATGGTGGAGAGTGGGCCAGGCCCTTTAGCCTTCCTGAACATTACCCCATCATGACATGACTAAGAGTGGACACGGTGCCAGCCCGATCCTCACTTACCTTCCCTGCGATGTCAACGGGTGGTAGTGGGTCCAATCAAGGACTGCCTGAACAGACTACCTCCACACTTGGGTCAACAGGCTGGTCTAGCCCCATGGAGGAGAGTGGGTCCAGCCATGAGGCTGCCCTAACATTACCCTGCCTCCATCATGGTGAAGAGCGGATAGCCCCTCGCCCTTTCTATACTTACCTCCCCAGCGAGGTACCAAAGGGAAGAGTGTAATGCCTATGGCTGCTTGATCCTTCCTGCGGCGGAGTGCGAACCTATTCTCAATAGCCCAACAACTTATCTTCCTTGTGGGCATTGACCGACGAGAATGGGTCCAGTCCGGGACTACTTGAATAGACTACCTCCTCATGGGGTGCCAAAGGCCAAGATGAGCTAGAGGCCATTTTGACCCTCATAGAGGAGAACAGGCCAAGTCCTGAGGTTGCCCAAACAGAATACCCCATCCCACTATGATGAAGAGTAATCCAGCTTAGGGGTTGTCAACTAATTACCTCTTCCAAGGGGACAAATGGGGAGATTGTGGTTTTAGGCACCTCTACCTCTCCCTCGGATGAGTGTGGGATAGTGCTAAGACCACCTAACACAAATTCTAAGAGATTATCTCCTCCAACGGATAACGGTTTTAAGCTTCCCCACACATTGAACTAACAACCCAGGTTAGTAAATGTCAATAATTGTCTATATTGTGGTTTGGCCTCTGCAATGTGCACAAGAAATTGGCCCCTCTCGCCTAGCGTGACGGTTAACGAGGTGAGCCTGACTATACATGCCGCTCGACCTCCGTCAGAGTATTTGGGTGAGCCTAGCTTCACATGCCACTTAGCCCCTCTCACCTAGCATGAGGGTCAACGAGGCGAGCCCGACCATGCATGCCAATCAACCTCCATTAGAGTATTTGGGCAAGCTCAGCTTCACATGCTGCTTAGCCCCTCTCACCAAGCACAAGGGTTAACGAGGCGAGTTTAGCCTAAGTGCTGCTCGACCTTCCCAAAGACTTCTAGGTGAGCCCGGCTTCATATGTCGCTCGGTCCCTCTCACCTAGCACGAGGGTCAATGAGTTGAGCCTAACCATACATGTTGCTCGACCTTCATTAGTGTATTTGCCTAACTTCACATGCCACTCGGCCCCTCTTGCCAATCGCAAGGGTAAAGGAGGGTTAGCCCGGCCATACATGCAGCTCGACCTTCGTTAGAGTATTTGGGCGAGCCTAGCTTCACATTCCACTCTGCCCCTCTCGCCTAGCATGAGGGTCAACGAGGCGAGCTCGACCATACATGCCGCTCAGCCTCTGTTAGTGTATTTTCCTAGCTTTATATGCCACATGGCCCCTCTCGTCAAGCGCGAGGGTCAATGAGGTGAGTTGAACCTAACTGCTGCTCAACCCCTGCAAAATTTTATGGGCAGGTTCGATGTTGCAGACTGCTCGGCTTGGTGAGGTAAAGTGAAGCACATCGGTCTGCCCTCACCTCGTGGAAACTCATCCACTCATTAGGAAGAAATAGAGCCAAGCCCCCAGCAAGCGACCGACACTCAACTGCCCCCGGGGGACTCGTGCAGAACACAAATGAATGGTAAAATAAAGAGTAATAATAGTAAAGGTGACAGAATGCAAAAGCAAAGAATATTTTATTCATCAATTGTCAGAATCTTTACAAAGAGGAAGATTATAGTGTGTTCGCAAGGAACCATACAAGGAAAAACAAATAGGAATAGTCTGCCGGCCGGGTCAGACTCAGCATGGTGCACAGAGGTACTGTCGGCAGAAAAAGATGGCATTGGTGAGGTCGCCAAGGAGGCACCACCCCATAAGTATGCAGGAGGTGAAGACAGGAGGGTGTGCCTGTCCCAAGCATGTCAAGATCGATGACCCACGAACAGTAGTCAGGGCAGCCCCCATTGTCTCAGATCGAGGTCCCCGCATAGAAGTGGCGAGCAGGGGCCTCTACCCCCATCATCTAACAACTTGAGATGTACGAAAACTAAAGTGCGGCACGCCATTTGCCACATAGACCCTAGGAGTAGTAAGGTCCCTATGGGCCAATCGATAAAGGATTCAACAGCATGGGAAACATAAAGGACAAAAAGGTGCAGAAAAAAGCACAAAAAAAATATAGCAACATGCAAAAGTGAATAATTCCATTGAGAGTAAATCCATGCTATCAGAAAACATGGTGAAGAAACACTTTACATTAAATCAAAATTAAAACAGAAGACAGGAATACAAGGCCAAGCCTAAGGGGTCTTGGAATCCTCCTCGAACTCAATAGGACCTGTCTCTAGGGTATTCGGATCTGCTGCAGGCACGACGGGGTCACTTGAAAAGGCACTGGGGATCAAAAGTTCCCTTATGCGAGCTTCTGCCTCTAACAATGTCGAACCAAGTGTGACGGACCTGAGATCTAGCAACTGCAAGTTGCTCTCGGGGTTCGACAACAAGTAGCTCTTTAACCCCTCCCGACCTGTAGAGAAGCCATGGTACCATGCTTCATTGTGAACTTGCCAAACACGTTACAACTCCTACTACAACAGGCGAAAAGAAGCTTCCACCTCGACTTTCGCATACTTGAGCGCATCTCTCTCCTCTCTAAAGTCTTTAAGAGACTTCCTTCATTTTGTAAGGGATTTGGAAACCTCCAGGAACCTCTTCTCGGTCCACCCACAAGATCTATCAGCAGATTCACACTTCTTGTTCAGCTCTAAGTTTGCGGCTGGAAGCCTTTGAAGCTCTTCCGACTGGCGGTCAAACATCCCCTAAATGTTGTCTTTAGCGTCTGACTCGCATCCATGGTCATGGCGGCACAAGGAAACCTTTTCCCTGGGACTTTTACAAATCGGACTCTAGATAGCGTAGGCATCATCACAGGTTAGCAAGGGAAACCTCCAACTCCTCCCTGAGTTCCCTTTCAACCTTTGTGTTACCCATGGACATGATTTGTTTATAGTCTGTAGTTCTTCTTAGCCGTCCACGACGAATGCCGCCAGCCGCTCTACACCTTACCATGAAAGGCTTCATTAGAACCATGAAAGAAACGTTAGGGCAACAAAGGGAAAAAGGACACGAGCCTCGAGGAAAAACCTGCATGAAGAATTCCCACAAGTCTTGGGCCACCGCTTGGACCCGACACGCTCGATCTCCTTTGTTCCCCTACTGGGGAGTGGCCTTCATTGTGGAGGGCCCCTCGAATCCTACCCCCTTGTCTAGGATCACCCCCGAACCTGCTCCAAACCCAGCAAAACCTGCCTCAACCCTAACGTCCGGTGCTTTAACCCCGATAGCAATAAGAAAAGCTCAAAGGGCATCGACAAACTCCCCAAACGCCGAGGTTTCCCAAGTTTCACCATCATCGACATGGGCCCTAACCACCTAGCATCATGAACTCGCAGCTTTGGCCACCGCCTCCTCAGCCCACGACATGGCCAGCGCCACCCCTTCCTAGACTCCGATATAGTCCCTAAAGGCGAGACCTGAGAGATGGACAACTTGAATACCAGCCTTGAGTGTTGGAGAAGACATGCCTTGCGACCCCCAAGAAGAGTGGCCTTGGGAGGTGCCAGAAAACAAAGCTGCAAGGCACTGCCTGCATAGGCAAAATCGCTGGAGAACCTCCGACACCTGGTGGAGTAGAGGGAAGGACGCCCAACACGGCTGTCGACGGGCCCAGACCAACTGAAGAAGAGGTGTTGTGGACTCGTGGGGGGAGGTGTGATATCCGCTCCTTCTTTTTTCTTCCTTACGTATGTACCTCGATCTACGTATCAAATTTCGGTCAATGTGTCAAGCCTCGTTCTACGTATCGAGTTTCGATCTACGTGCTATGCCTTATCCTAAGTGATGTACCTTGATGGCGTGTTCTGAAAATTATCTACCGGATTTTAAAGTAAGATAGATATTTTAAAGCCTACGAATATTTTAAATATCAGGGAAATATTTATAGGAGATATTTCCAGTATTATTAGATAAGCTTGTTTTTAATGTAACACAATTATAATATTTTAATGAGCTCTAAAAAATATCATAATTGTGGATAATTACTTAAGTTAATTAGTTTAGTTGTTTAAAATATTAAGAGGTTTAACTTTATGTTGAAAACTCTTATTTAAATTAAATGGTTTTATCCTCTTTGACTAATTAACGATACTTTATCATTTTAAATAATGATGAAAAAATATTATTTTATAAACTTTAGTTTATAAAATAATATTCTATCTTAATTCCTCTCAGTGTTTTATTCTCTTTGAGTAATTAACGATACTTTATCATTTTAAATAATGATGAAGAAATATTATTTTATAAACTTTAGTTTATAAAATAATATTCTACCTTAATTCCTCTTAGTGTTTTATTTAAAATAAAATACTTTAAATAAAACACTTACACGTTTTCAAATCAGTGTTTAAACTCATCGTTGGATCGTTTGAGGATCTCGAAGCGTAGGATTAAGATTAAATACCCAGGCCCCTTTCTTTTCCTCCTCACTTTTTCCCTTTTTCCTTTTCTTCTTTCTCTCTCTTCTCTCTCTTCCCATGCACGTCCAGCCTGTGCCTTTGTCTTCTCCACCGTACGGTTCAAGCTCCCAGCCCAACCACCACCTGCCGCCTGATTGAGCTGAGTTATTGCATTTTTGATACTTTTGGAACCAATATATCTTAATTCTTTCATTACTTTATCATTGGTTTTATATGAAAAAATGAATAAATCAAAGTTTGCGATCTTAATTGATTAAAAGCATGGATTTCTGCTTAAATTTTACCAACTATTGATTACTGTGCATTCTAGTCCATATTGCTCGAGCGGCGGCTTTTGGCCGCTCGAGCAAATTCAGGCAGATTCAAACGCTCGACTGTCGCTCGACAGTGAGCTCGAGTGGGTATGCGGGAAAGGAGATCTCTCGACCGGAAGCATTTGGCCGCTCGAGCGAAGTCAGGCAGAGTTGAACGCTCAATGTTCACTCGACACTCTGCTCGAGCGAACTTAGGTAGAGTCGAACACTCGATGTTCGCTCAACACTTCGCTCGAGCGAATATCGTATTTGACAGATTAGGGTTTATTCCGCCGTTAGAATATATATATATATTTTTCACATCTTATGGCCGACTCTTGGCCTAGAAAACACTGTTTTGATTAGAGGAACACTTAGATTCATTATTCCTTTGATTTTCATTTAGATTCGGAGAGGAGGATTCATACAAGCGATCATTCACGCAGCAACACGAATTCTTCGGGATCATTCACTCACACTGCAGCAGATTGAAGAACTCCTTGAGGGGTCCAATTGCTACTGCAGCTCAGCCTCCTCCACCGCTTTGAATCTTCATCTACATTCAATTGGCTTGATCTTTTTAATTCCCTACTTGCTATTTCATTTCAGTTTTAAGTTTCTAGATTATTTTGGAGATTTTTGATTTAGACGTTTGAGTAATTTATTTGTTATTCATTTAGTTCATATTATTTATTTTTCTCGTTTCGTTAACCTTTCATTTTAATAGTGATTACAATTTGCTATGGTTTAATTTGAGAATTTGTGATTTGAATACAATGATGAACCCTAGAACATTGATTTTGGGGCTTTTCAATTTTCAGTGCATGTTCTGTCAATTACTTTCTAATCTAGTTTAATTTTTAATTTAGTTTTATTAATTTCTGAGTTTAATCTATTAGTCATTTACATTCCAATCCGACAATCAAAATCTAAAAATATGAATCTAGTCCATGACTAGTAACCTTTTCCATCCATTGCACATACCATCATTTTTATTTTCTCTTTGTGAAGTTTTTCACCATTTTCAACGAGTTGAGTTTAAGTAAGCTTTTGCTGAGGAGACGATCTAGGAATTTATTCCTAATTATTACACGACATCCTCCTGCACTTGGGATAGCCTTAGTGCTACTCAATTTTGAGTGAGTCACCGCCATAGGTCCCACCGCTGGTCGCCGATCCTTCCCTACATGCCGGCCAACACCTCCTCCAGTCGGCCAAGCCACATGGCCTCTCTCTCCCCTCCCACGGCTTCACTAGCCGAAATGGGTAAGGAAACCTCTTCCTCCTCCACGCCGCCATACACGGTAGCTATGGTCTCACCTCCAGTCACCAAATGACCACCACCATCTGGCCATCATTCCCTCCTACTGGCAAACCCCCACGTGCCCTCCTCCTTCCTCCATGGCACCACCCTCAAAATGGGTTTTACACCCACTTCCTCCACCTAGGGCCACCATACACAGCTAAAACAGCCACCAAGCACCGCCAATGGAACCATCACATCATGGACTTCGTCCCCATGTCCTCCTTTTCCTCTACCTCTCTCTCTTTCTCCGACGGGTCTCCATGGCCTCAGTTTCGGTTGCACCGCCGTGCACCACCGTACACGGCCACCCATGGTGTTTCACCACCATCACCTTGTTCCTCTCATCACCATGAACTTCTCCAATAAATTTTTTGGCCAACGGAGCTATGTGTAGCTCTCACTCTCCCTCACTCTCCAAGGCCGAAATCCACTTCCAATGGCCGATTCGCCTCCGTGAGCCACCGTATGGCCACCACCTCGCCACCACAGCTCCACCACAACTTCCTCTACCTTTTCCTAGCTTGCCATGAATTTCTATGGCCTTCCTCAACCTCAAGCAAACTCTCACCATTCGGATGCACTGTTCACGACGTGATGCCACCGTGCTCCGCCACCTTTGACAACCACGAGGCCACCGTGAGCCTTTCCAAGATCACGCCTAGCTATTCTCAAGCCCAAACCGCCACTTTATGTGGTGGACAGCCACCGTATGTGGTGTTACTGCCATGTACGCTCCTCCAACGCTTGATCGTGACGGGCAGCGAACGATGCACGGGTTATCTCGTCGATGGTATAACCCTCTATCTCTAGTGATTTACGTTTAAAGTAGTTGATTGGGTAGACTATAGACTGTGTAGTTAGTATTTGTGGAGTTCGCTGCGTTGTTGTGAAGTGAAGTGTAGTTGTGAAATGTTGGGCTTGATTGTATAGTATTGTGGACTATGCTGTGAAGTATGGGTGTGAGATGGATGCCATAGTTGTGATACGGCGTGTAGCGTGAAGAGAGTACATGTGAAGCGTACTCTGTGTAATGCAGCGACGCGCCGTGTGACGTGCGTTGTAGTGATGTGTGGCGTAGAAGGAAGGGAGTGCACGTGGAGTGTACTCCGTGTTGTATGGCGATGCACTGTGTGATGTGCATCGTGATAATGAGTGTTGTAGCGAAAGGATTACGCATGGCGCGTACTCCATGTCGCGTAGCACTGCACTGTGAGGCGTGTATCGTAGCGATGGATGTTGTAGTGTGGATGGAAGAGAGTTCACATGAGTGTACTCTGTACTAGGTCGTGATACACCGGATGGCATGTCACAAAGGGTTGGATGGCGTAGCAGAGAAGTATGGAGTGTATGGTGCAGCATCGGGAAACTGTGTAACAGTATCCCGAAGCAATGGTGATGTGGCTGTAGTCCAAGGTAACGGGTGTTACCTTGAGGTTGACTTGTAGCTAAAGGTGTATGTGTGAAGCGGTGGAAAAATTATTAGAGAGTGCAGCGGAAGCATGATGGGAGTCATACTGTAACTCGGGAAATGGTCTCGAGCTGCGTGACGTAACGAGGTGCATTTGTGGATGCAGTCCTCTTGTTAAGCGGCAGGAACTATGCAACAGTGTCCTGAAGCAGTGGTGATATGACTTGTAGTCCAAGGTAACAAGTGTTGCCTTGAGTGGGTAATTTGTCCTGATCATGGTTACATGGTGTTTTAGCCCCAGAGTTGGCTTGAATTCATGTAGCCTGACTAGTTGGGAATGAGAATTTAGTATGGGCTAGGATACCTGAAGGTAGTAATGGGTAAGTTGTCTAAGGTTGGGCGCATGACTCTGTCGGTCGGAATCATGCATTAGATTGTAGATATAGAAGAACGAGACGGAGGTCTTAGTGTCTTAACTCTAAGGTGAATCACGAAGGTTCACTTTAAGGAATAAGACCCAGAAGGTTTTAGTATAGTAAATGGCACATGAGAGCCCAGGGATGGATGGAGAGTGTTCCAAGTGAGGCATAGTTATATTTTAGAATAGTTCCTTATGCATTAGATAGATGATGACGTAAGGTTATGTGTATGCATGTAGGTTGCCATCTGACACGCACATGAATGGACTGCATAGATTGAGTATGGCATGAAGTCCAGGTAAATATTATGTTCATACTCTTCTAGAGTTTTCTTTATATAAATGAAGAAGAAGACGAAAGCTTTTATCTAAAGGGAAAATGAAAATGAAATGTAAGTTTTCAAGTATAAGTACGTAGCGGCCTTCCTTGGCAACCCCTTTTCACGCACCCAAAGTATGTACGTGTATGCATGTGAATGGATGTTATATGTAGTACGTATTGTATGTACGTTCATGAAAATGAAACGAAAAGAAGCTTGAAAAGACGTAAGAATTGTTAAGGAATGCAAGGACTGAAACTGTAATGAAAAGAAAACAAAGAAAACAAGATTTTTCCTAAAGTAACTCTCTTTCCTAAAATGATTCTTCAGACTCTTTTTAAACAGCTCTTCTTCAAAGAAAAGAAAGAAAACCATTTTCTCTTGAAGAAACTTCTTTTAAAAAGGACTTTTACAAAATGAAAGAGAGAAAACCATTTTTCTTATTAAAAGAAAAGAAAGAAAACCATTTTCTCTTAAAGAAACTTCTTTTAAAAGGACTTTTACAAAATAAAAGAGAGAAAACCATTTTCTTAATTAAAACTCTTATGAATAGAAAGAACTGTAAGAAACGTAAGAACTGTAAGGACTGTAAAGGAAAGGAAAGGACTGTAAAGGAATGAATGGACTGGACTGAATGGATGATGTATGAAAATACGTAACGGCCACATGGACTGAAAAGGAATGGTATCAAATGAATGGAATGGAAAGGGGCAGATTGCAATATCGGGTAAGTAATACTGGTAGTGCACCTAGTGCTGCACCCTGATGGAATGGATTTCCAACCCGTGGCCAAGGGCGGAATCAGGTCCAAAAGACCGCAAACCCCAGCACACGGGGCATAATAGTGTGCAATGGCCAATGAAAGTGAAAAGAAAGAACGGATGCATGTTAAGAAAGGAATGCATGTATGTACAGATGAACGGAATGTATGAATGTACGTAAGTAAGAAAAGATGAACGCATGAACATATGTATGCATGAATGTATATAAAAGAACGAATGCATGAAAAGACTCTTTAAGAAATGAAGGCAGCGATGCGTGGAGAACTGTTTTAAAGAAGAAAGCATGTTTATAAAGAAAAACCCCACATCGCAACGTTTTTAAAACGAAAATAAAGACGTATGCATGCTATGTACGATATGTATGTATGGAATGATAAGTGCATGACTAAAAATCTATATTATTATATTTTGACTGTATGAAGTAATGTTTACGAGTCATCGACTCATTTTAGTTTTTATGTGTGCCCTCCCAGGCACAAGATGAGCATGACAAGTCAGGACGAGTACAGCCCAAGGGGGAAGAGCACGAAGGCCTAGGCAAGATGTTTTATATGAAAACTTAAATTATGAAAATTAATGTTTTCTGCTGTAATCTTTTAATTAAGAAAATGAATTTTATTTATAGCATAGAGTCTTTTATATCCTAGCATGGATGGAAAAGAATTTTGAGAGGAATAGTAATTCTCGTCGATTTTTATCAAAATCAAATATGAAAAGGACCCACCATTAGGACGGGCGTTACAAGAGGGCCGACCCCCCTGACCCTGCAAGGTAGGCGGTGGGGTGGCTTGGCTTGAAGATGCCGAAACCACCTCCATCCCTGTCAGAGCTGGTGCAAGTCGCTGAATAAATACCCCTATTGAGGATTGCCTAGAAGGAGGGACCATGTCATCATCAAAATCCGACTCGATCGACGAACTCCCCTTGGGTTTCTTTTCCTTCCCCTCCACTGGCAGGCTAGCAAGACGCTTGCGCCTAGGACAACTGGCCGGCTCCAGTGGGATGGAGGATCCTAAGCGACTTAGCGCGGTATGGATAGGAAAACACCCCCGCAAGCTGTTAGCGCTCAGCAAGGCATTCATAAAAACCTGTACTGAGTGGGTGGCTACCCAGTCCCACATGATCTCAATCTGGCAGAGCTCCTCCTGGGTCACCAGAAACCTCACGAGCCCATTCTCTTGCACAACCCCCCATTTAGCATGAATAGGGAAGTCTTGTAGGGCAACTTGCCCAGGGGGATACTCCCACCTGTCACCCGATATGAGAAAGAAATGCTTGAACCATGAAGATTACTTATCATACTTCCATTCCAGGTTAGCTAATGCCTGGATGGAACGAAAAATACAAGTAAATAGTAGCCCACGAAAATCCTCCAAGAGTTAGGATGGAGCTGGGCCAGAGCCACACCCGCCATGTCCAACACATCGCAAATTGGGCGGTAGAACTGTAGCCATAGGTCGTTTAAAAACATGTCAGGGAATAGCAAAACTTTATAAGCATATTCCCTGGGACCAACAACTCCTTCATTTGGTTGTGTCACCTCAAGAATTGGGGAGAGTCATTGTTGGCTGCCACTACGAACCCACGTACCTTTGGACCTCTACTGGCGTCTTCGCGAGCCCCATCTCCACCGGGGCGGGGGGGACTCGGGGTTTGGTGGGTTTAGGGACCTTGGAGACTTTTGAGGCCATGCGTTAGAGATTCTTGGGTGTCATTGAAGGGAAAAAAGGAAGGAAATGAATGTAGGAAATGAAAAGGCTTTGACAATGCACAACATAATGTAGAAAGGTAGCACAAAACAGTCTACCCCCCTAGGGATTATATATGCGCTAGGGGAAACGGTTCGGTTTGGATTTTTGGATTGTAGGAGGCCTCACGCCGCATTAAAACAACGAATCCAGAGCAGAAAAAGAGGACGTGATAAGAGCCGCCTAAGACAATCAATGCAGATATGATAGAATGTGCGCTGTCAAGTACTTAAGGAAAACCGTCAGAACGTGCCATTACAGCAGGAGTGGGAACCGTCGTTCCGCATCAACAATAAACAAAAACCAATTGGGACAGGACACGTAAGGGAACTGACGAACGGACATACTAGCAATGCTAAAAAATAAGAGTGACAAAGGTTGATCAAGTGAAAGAGTGAGAGAATGAGAATCTAAAGAAATTCCCACCGAACTAGTTCAGTAGGAATTGGCGCGGTAACTGTTAGGAGGATTTTTCCCCAGGGCCTTAGGCCTAAGAGCACAGGCCCAAACCAGGTGCTAGAGGGAGTTTTTCCCAAACCCTAGAGGCCCCAATACCCGAAGGCTTGTACCCGCCAAGTCACTAGGCAACCCGATCAGGGGTTCTCGACTTGTATAAGTGGAGCCCGAGGTTTTGGGTCTAGGGATGGGTTGCTACCCTGGGGCACGGGAGGCTACCTCGACAAAAAAGGGAGGAAGACACCATCTCAACAAGACTAAAATCCAAAGCAATACTAGAAGATCACACCGCATTAAATGCACTCATCAGAGGATCACACTGCATTAAATGAGGCCTGGCGGAAGGGGCTCTAGGAGGACACCCCTCCACCCAGTCTCAGGGCATGGGCCTTTGACCCCTAATGCAAGTATAAAACCAACCCGTAGACACCGAAATAGGGGTTGGACTTTCTAGACTCTGCTTACTACAACTGCCCTTGAAGTCTCTGTCTTAAGTACTACTGACTTTGGCGTCGGAGGCTCCCCCCAGCTGCCACCCTGGCCGCCGGATTCTGGAGTTACCTTTTGTGTTTGCAGGCCCAAGCTCCAAGGCTCGAGTTGCCGAAGGCCCCACCCAACAGTGTATGAAACACAACATCAACAATGTATTTGTAGGAAAGTTTTCTATGAATTACTAAAGTGTATTTACGTGAAATTACTTGTCAAGGACCTGTGCAATCTCGTTACCAAGAAAAAAAAATATACATACAAATATGGTGTGACCTAAGGGTTCCAAAACTAGTAGTGACCCATCAAATGGACTGTTCTTGCTAAGATAACAAAAGATGGGGAAAAAAGCAACAAAAGTTAAGTAATACCTTTCACTCTCAAATTATCAATTGTTTTGTATTCTTTATCCCATACTATTAAAACTTATCACATTGTACTCTGAAACTATCAAAAAGTTATAATGTGCACGTTCCATTTTATTGTTATCAGGTGTGCAATAAGCCAGTATTAATAATTTAGGGGGTAAATTGTTAAATTATGATAACCTGAGTGTGCAAAGTGCAAAGTCCACATTATATTCTTTTCTAAAATTTGAAAATTAGAAGAAATTGACTCCTTGATCAATTTCTTACCAAATCCAGGTCCACCTTGTAAATATAATAGGTATAGGAGAGGCTGATCTTCTTTCCCAACTGCAACAAATACCTGCATTAGAAAGGAAAAAACACAAATATTTATGCTATTAAAGTCATAAGTGGAAGTTTAAAATAACTTCCAAATAATCATCCATAAGGCAATTTTGTAGAATCATAATCTTCGAGAACAGTTTGCTTGCTGGTGACATATGCAGATCCACCGTTAGGTGAGAAATAGATTAGAAACTAGAGTAGGGTAAACAGCCACTGAAGTTATAAAATGGCAACTTAACAAGTTAACACACATAATCAATAGGATTCCTTGTGCCAAACAAATCTAAATCTAGTAATTCACATTCAAAGCAGTAGTTAGCAAATATGTCATAGGCCTTCTCCAAGAACGTAAAGAATGTAGTCTAAGAAGAAAGAAAAAAAGAAAGAAAGAATTAGAGAGAGAATCTGATTTGATCGTAATACTTTTAATGATTTATTCCTTAGGCTAGTACTCTTTTTATACACTTGTCTACATTACTTCAATACACTGATGGGCAATCACTACGTAACTACAGATGGGCTCAATTCCCACAAAACATCCTTACAATGGGCTCAATTCCCACAAAACATCCTTACAATTAAGCCCATTCCCCTAATACATTTGCCCTAATACCATTTAGAGAATCCACATTGGTTTCTTTAAATTGCTTTTAATCTTCAAATTTAACTCATTTTATCAAAAGTTAGCCCATATTGAATTAGCCAACCCCTTTTCATCCCAAATATGAGCTACAATAATTTCATATTTTTCTTCAAATATGAAAAGTCATGTACCAAGTTTATATCAATTATTTATTAATTTAATTTTTTTCTCTTATGTTATTTTGATATTATTATATTATAGATGTGACATTTTTATGGATTGTATATATGGAATTTTTATTTACATATGAGATTTTATCATCTATATATATATATGAGATTATTATATTATATTGTGAGATTTTTATAGATTGTACATATGGAATTTTTATTTACATATGAGATTTTATCATCTATGTATATATGAGATTATTATATTATAAATTGTTAGATTGTGAAAATAAAAATAAATATGATTGTTGGAGGTTATTGAATATTAGGAAAATAAAATAAAAAAGTAATTAAAAAATATAAATTTATTAAAGAAATATAAATAATAAAAAATAATAATAATTTATTATTATAGAGAATGTGATGGCTAATCCAATGTAGATTTTAAGTGTCGAGTGATTAGTTAAAAGTTACAAAATTACAAATTCTTCAAATTTTAAAGATTAAAATAACCAATCCAATATCAATGCTCTTAGACATCCCTTCAACATATGACAATACCTACCCTCTCAAAACACCTTACCCACAAGGCGTGGGAAACTGACATCAATTATCCATACTCCTCCCATGTAGCATCACCTGTCGATTTCCCTTCATATATAGCTTGCAAAGTTTATGCATAATACATTAATCATGTGTATAAAACTTGATCAAATGATTCCTCCACCATATAATGTTAAAATGCACCTCAAAGATTCTTTTTAATTTTTTGGGTTGTGACTTCTTTTAGGTGCAATTCAGTACGGAAGATGAACTCATTTCAGTGGGCCCAACATTGTGCTTCCATGGTGCTCTACTACAAGACATATCACTTTTTGAGACATTGAAAATTGCCACAAATAGTAATAAGCGTTGTTGTAAAAAGCTTGTCTTGTCCATTTTCTGTCGCCGCTGGGTGGTTAGTAATATTACATCTCAAAAGCTTTTTTTACGGGAATTCATTTTTGCTTGAAAATAATCACTCTATTTGTGGTGACGTTTATTGTCAGAAATAGTCTCAAATTTTGTCGTAAAAGTGTACCAACCATGGTTAGTTATTGCAGTAGAATTTTTCCCGACGATTTTTTTAGATTTGATCGGAGTTGCTAATTTGTGGTGATACCATTACCGCAGATAACTATTTGCAACCAAAAATTATTTCTGGTGGCAAATCATTATTCTCAACGATTTTTATCACCACAAATAAGCATTATCAAAAAATTATTTTCAACAATTTTGGATCATTGGAAATAGTCTTTTACCAAATAATAAAAAAAATACTACTAAAACGGTATCACAACCTATACCCTAAAACCTATAAAGAATATGAACAATATATTACAAATACACTAAGCTCGTACTGATGTAATGCTTAAATTATCCACAAACTGAACAACAATAAAAAGTAAGAAGGAAAAAATGTAGATATATTGGCATAAAACATGGCCAACAGAATACATGAATAACAAACAGCAACCAAAGCTCAACATTTATCACCATGCATATTAATGCGCATACCAGGCTGAAACTTTGCAGTTGAATGGATCACTGTCATTAAGGAACCATGCTAAGACAACAATTGAAGTCTAGTCAGCAACACACCAAATGATTGGAACATACATCAAACAAAAATATCATTTGGTCCACTCACAAGTTAATGGGCTCATTAATTACAAGTAGTGATAACAAACTTGCAATTTACTCCGCCCCAACGATAAATCCTTGTGCTTTGCTCTCAGTGCATGAGGCAAAAGTGCATTTTTAAAGTATGATTGTACACTGTATTTGACTCAAGTGGTAACTCAACATAATTACTTATTTCCATATTCTGTCGTTAGGCTGGTTTGGTTACATAAAACCAAATTATCTCATCTCATCTCATTTAATCATTACAATTTTTCTAAATTTTCACACAAAATATAATAAGCAATTTAGTATTTTCAAATTCAAAAATAAAACTAATATTATAATAATATTTTATTCAACTTTGAAACAAACATTTCATTTCATCTCATTTAAACTGTGTAACCAAACAAGATATAAGTGATTGTAGAAGATTCGGGTGTGAATGTACAGATGCTCAAGGCATGAAGATAACCATATTCCATAGATAACAGTTTAAAAAAAAATTTAGAAGAAGAACATATGAGAAAAGATGGACTTCATCAAGTTTTATGAAGCTCACTACTTTAAACACAAGCCATTTAGAAGTCATGCTCAAACTAATTTACACTAACTCAGAGGTTGATGAATCTACCACAATTTTTCTATGTGATCAGTTCAGATTTGGTTTAATGAAGCATATATAGAACGACAAGTTCTTCACCAATTGTATCACTCTTGAGATAACAGTAGTACAATAGGTTAAAAAAGTATACTTAATGGCTAATATATCCATACATATGGAGTGCAAGGTGATATGGTCATAGACATTTTTCAAACCTGATTGGTTGAGCTGAAATAGTTCTGCATATCAAGGAATTTGAAATCATTGAACAAAGTTGAGTAAACTGAATCTTGGAGGAACTTATCCCTCGAAGATCAGATTGATAGTTATTCTTGAGTTTTGTCATTACAATTGATATCAAAGAAATTCAATTTTTTCAAGGAATTTTTTTTTTTCCAATGGCGGAAGGAACTCGTTTTAAGGAGTTGGAGAAGATGGTGATTGGGTTATGGTAGAGTTGAAAACAGCAAGCGAAGCATCTTGAAGATCATCAAGGGGCACTAGAACTATTGAATTCAAAGATGGATGTCTTGATTGAAGCTGTTAATGGTGGCATAGTGGGTCATCAAAATGGGGGTAGCAGAAAAGAAGATTCTGAGCGTGGGGTTGAACATAGAGGTATGCAATTTTGTACTATTAAACTTGACTTCCCAAGATTTGATGGGGAGAATTGTACGAGGTGGGTTTATAAAACAAATTATTATTTTGCTTTGTATCCCATGCCAGGTGGGCAAAAGATTTTAATATCATCCTTTTATATGGAGGGGAGTGCTTTAATTTGGTTTCAAGATGCTGAAGCAACTGGTATCTTCAAGGTTTGGGAATTCATCTTATGATGATCCCAGGGAAGTTCTCACTTGACTCAAACAGAACTCTACAGTAGCTATCTATAAAACACAATTTGAAGTGATATCTAATAGATTGAAGGGGCTGTCTGAGAATTTCAAGTTGAGTGTGTTTTTGAGTGGTTTAAAAAATGAAATCAGGCTGCCGTGAGGATGCTACATCTTCAAAGCCTCAGTTTTGCTTTTGGCCTTGCCAAGATTCAAGAAGAGTACATCCTTAGTACTCGTGGCAGCAGTAAAGGAGGGACTTATCAAAATTCCTATGTATCAATTTTTGTTGGAGGGAATGGCTTTAATAATAGTATTGCAAGAAATGAGAGTACTATTGTAGGAAGAGAGGGTAGGTTTAAGCCTTCTTTGCCTATACAAAAAGTTAGCCCAACTGAGATGAAGAGAGAAGAGAAAAGGGTTTGTACTAATTCTGTAATGAGAAATAGTCATAAGTGTGAAAGAAGGAAAGCAAGAATTTTTGTGATGGAAGGGATAGAGTGGTTTAGAGAGGATGAAGTGCAAGACCATGATTTGATAGAAGAAGAAACTGTTGATGATAGTTTGACTTCTCAGTGTGAAGTTCTTGAGATATCCTTGCATGCTATTGCAGGATCCTTGAGCCCAAGAACCATGAGAATCCATGGTAGGGTTCAGAACTGTTCTGTGGCCATTCTTGTGGACACAGGCAGTATAAATAATTTTCTTGATCCCATGGTTGTTAATAAGGTGGGATTGAGAGTCAGTGTTGGACAACAAGTGGAGTTACGAGTGGCAAATGAAGATAGGATTAGGAGTGAGGGTATGATAGAAGGGTTACAATTTCAAATGCAAGGGAATCAGTTAGTACTCATTTTTTCTTATTACCACCAGGCGGCTGTGATGTAGTTGTGGTGATGTTGTGGCTAAGGACTTTAGGTCTTGTGTTATGGGATTTTAATGGCCTCACAATGTCCTTCCAGCACAATAGCAAGTCAGTAATCATTCGAGGTATGAATGCTACCAAGTCTGAAATAGTTGAAGCTATTCAGATTTGTTAATTAACCACAGTTGAGAGGAAAGGAATTTTTTTGCAGTTAATTCAGCAGTAGCAGATTGATGTTTAGGAAAATATTGATGGGGAAATACAAGAGATTTTCTCTGCAGTTTTTGAGGAATCGAAAAGATTGCCTCCAAAAAGAAGCCATGATCACAAAATTAATTTGATGGAGGTTACAATGCCTGCTTCTGTTAGGCCATATAGGCATCACTTTGTACAGAAAGCTGAGATTGAAAAAATAGTCAAGGAATTACTTGAAGCTGGGGTAATACGGTGTAGTCAATCTCCTTTTTCTTCTCCAGTTATTCTTGTTAGGAAAGTTTATGGATCTTGGCGTATGTGTATTGATTATAGGGCTTTGAATATGGAAACTAATAAAGATAAGTTTTCTATTCTTGTGGTGGATGAGCTTCTTAATGAGTTGTTTGGGGCTACTATTTTTTCTAAACTAGACCTCAGGTCCAGTTATCATCAAATCAGAGTGAGGGAATCTAACATTGACAAACTTCCTGGGCCATGAGTTTTGGTTATGCCATTTGGCTCAACCAATGCTCCTACTACTTTTTAGTCCTTGATGAATGAAGTGTTCCAGCCATTTCTAAGGAAGTTTGTCATAGTTTTCTTCGATGACATTCTAATATATATATATATATATATATATATAGCAAGCACAAGATTGATCATTTACAGCATTTGACTATGGTACTAACAGTTTTAGCAAAGCACTCATTGTTTGCTAAAAGAACCAAGTGTAGATTTGCTTGTAAGCAAATTGACTATCTTGGTCATTTAGTAGGAGTGCAGGTTGATCCATCCAAGATAAAGGCCATGATTGATTAGTCTCAACCTAAGTCTATTAAATCCTTGAGAGGATTTCTTGGATTGATTGGTTACTATAGGAAATTTGTGAGGCACTATGGGTTGATTTCTGGCCCTTTAACTGATCTACTCAGGAAGGATGCCTTCCATTGGGGACTATCAACTACTCAAGCTTTTGAAACACTGAAAAAAGCTATTACTCAGCTACCTTATCTTAGCTTTACCTGATTTTACCAAACCATTTTTGATTGAGTGTAATTCATCAGGTAGAGGAGCTGGAGCAGTCTTGATGCAAGGTGGAAGACCTTTGGCATTCCTTAGCCAACCTTTGAGAGGGAAAGCTTTGGATTTATCTACCTATGAGAAAGAATGCTTAGCCTTGGTGTTGTCTGTCAAAAAGTGGAGGCCTTACCTTTTGGGGACTAAGTTTGTTATAAAACCTGACCGACAAAGTTTGAAGTTTTTGCTGGAGCAAAAAATAGGCACACGATCACAGCATAAATGGCTTAGCAAGTTGATTGGCTACAATTTCACAATTGAATATAAGAGAGGAAGAGAAAATGTAGCTACAGATGCACTTTCAAGAATGGATGAGATTAGTGAGAAAGAAGTAGAATTAGTTGCCATTACTATCTTGGATCCTGTGTGTCTGCAACAATTTAAGGATTCTTATTTGCAAGATGAAGAGATTTCTGGCATTTGCAGGAGGTTGCAACAAGGAGAGATGGTGAACAAAGCTTTTACAATCAAGAATGAGCTTTTGTTAAAGAAAGGGAGGTTGTTTCTTTTAGCTAAGTCTTCATTGAAGCAGCAAGTACCGTGATTTTTACATAGAAGTGCCTTTGGTGGACATTCAGGGTATCAGAAATCATTGTGCAGGGCTAAAGCAGACTTTATTTAGACTGGAATGAGAAGGGAAATTAAGCAGTTCATTAAAGAGTGTGAGGTCTGCTAGAAATGTAAAGTGGAGAATTTATTACCAACAGGCTTATCACAACCATTACCGATTCCTATGAAGTCATGGAGTGATATCTATGGACTTTATTGATTCTCCTCCGAAGTCTTTCTGTAATATTGTAGTTGTGGATTTTTTAACAACGTATGCTCATTTTTTGCCTATGTCTCATCCTCACAATGCAGCTTCAGTAGCCAAGATTTTTATCTCCCAAGTTTTTAAGTTGCATGGAATGCATGCAACAATTTTCACTGATGGGGATGCTACCTATACAAGTACTTTCTGGAAGGAGCTTTTAGGCTTCATGGTACTAGGTTGCAATTTATTCTACTTACCATTCTCAATCAAATAGGTAGACTGAAATTGTCAACCAGTGTGTGTAGCAATACTTAAGGTGTTTTGTATCTAATAGGGGTAAGCAAAAGAGTCATTGGCTGCCTTGGGCAAAATGGTGGTATAATACCTCTTTACACTCAGCAACTAAAGTTACACCATTTGAGGCCTTGTATGGTGTGACTCCTCCTACCTTATTACAATATGTGGCTGACACTTCCTGAAATGAAGTAGTGGATTGTGAGTTAAGATCAAGAGAAGAAATTCTATCATTGTTGAGGAAGAATTTGACAGCAGCTTAGAATCATATGAAGAAACAATATGATAGGAAGCCTGTTCACAGACAGTTCCAAGTGGGTGATATGGTTTACTTTAAATTGAAAAAATACAAACAACATTTAGTGGGGGCTATTGTCAATCCTAAATTGGCAACGAGGTATTGTGGTCCCTTTAAGATACTGCAGTGCATTGGATCAATCTAATTCATATTGGAATTACCAGAGGGATTAGCTATGCATCCAGTATTCCACATGTCCAGATTGAAGAAGCATCTAGGTCCGTTGACATTTGTTTCCGCACTACTGTCATTGCAAGATTCTCGTGGTGCATGTAGAAGTGAACCTGAAGCAGTGTTGCAAAGGAGAATGACTGTTGTTGATAAGAAAGCTTTTATTGAATTGTTTATCAAATGGAGTGGAGCTTCTGAGGAGGATGCTACTTGGGTTCCTATAGAACAATTGAGGTTACAATATCTAGACCTTATGGGAAATTGAAAGGGGAGAATGATCGAGGGAAGGCTTATGTTATTCTGTTAGTTAATTACATAATAAGCACATGTGTTTTAATACACTGTAATTACACTAGTGGCCTTACTTAACTGTTATAATGTACCAAAATGCCCTTATCTTCATAACAGAATGAACGATAGGAATTGTGTATAAAAGGTAGAGCTCTATAGATGTAAATCATTGAACAAACTTGAGTAAAGTGACTCTTGGAGGAACTGATCCCTCGAAGATCAGATTGTGAGTCATTCTTAAGTTTTGTCCTTACAATTTCATGTACAAATTCGAACTATGACTAAAAATTCATCTAGTTACTAGTTCTTAGTTTTTACTTTTATAACCTCTATCACAGTGAATGCTCTAAACATTGGCATTTATTTAAGTTTTAGATACTCTGATGGTAGGTTATATTTTTTAATTTGCGCAAATTAAATCTGAATATTTCCACATTGGGTTTGTTGTTGCATAATAGCATGCCTTATGTTTTCCTCTTGTTCTTTTTTTCACCATACAATTAAAGAACAGATAGAATTTGCTTAAACATGCATTGGCAATAATCTGTTTTCTGTCCTGTGTGTCATTAGGTAACGTTCATAATATGCATTTTTACAGCAGGTTCGGCATGGATGGTTCTAACTTCTATCACGTTTATAATCATTTGAAGAGTATTGCATCTAGGGTTGGGATAATTTACGAAGAAGTACGACACAAATTTCATCTCCTCCAAGCTATTTTTAGACTGTCATATGCAATGTGCCTAAGTTTGCCTATTTTTAGACCATCATGCGTCAAGGTCTAACGATTAAGATTTTGTATTTGTATCTATTTATAATGATAATTTGAAATGATGATATATGTGGGCAGATACAGCGAAAATGAAAGTAAAAATGATTGTTAAAGATTATGAAAATAAAAATAAAAAGTATTTAAAAAAATTGTATTAAAAAATAGATTAAAATAATAAAAAATAGTAATATTTTATTATTATAGAGAGTGCAATGGCTAGTCCAATATGGAGTTTAAGTTTTGAGTAATTAGCTAATACCCAAAAAGTGAAATATTAGCCAAACTTTTACTATTAGGATAGCTAATTCAATACTAATGCTTTAAGCAATAAGAGTAATAGAAAGGAATGGGCCTCCATCATATTTAGTGGGGATCACTTTTAGTGAGAGAGTTTTTGAGGAGAGAGGGAGGAGGTTTTGTTTTAAATCGACAACCATTGTTTTCTAAATTTCACAAAAATGAAAAATAGCATACAATTTAAATACTAAAATATTTCTTAAATTTTACATGTTAGAATAGAATAATTCTGGCTACATACAGTTATTTTTGCGTATTTTTTGTACACTTTACTGATTTGATTAACTAAAGCGTTTATTTTATATTTAAAAAAGTGATGTAGTCAATCACATTAGTGAAGTGTGCAAGGCATACAGAAAAATAACTGCATATAGAATTTTTAAATAAATTTGTATCCCACGTATCCGAAATCATGCAAGACTATCCAAACCGAATAATGTTTATAACTTGATACAGCTCTAAAATTGAAAAAATGGGCCAATTAAAAAGGCAAAAGAAAATTAAATAATTAAAAATAGAATTAAAAAATAAAAAATAAATAAAAGAAACTCTTCAAGGATGGGTAGCTGGTGGATACCACTCCAACCCCATAGAAGGGGGATTATTTTCCGATTTGACATTACAGAGCTTTGAGCACACATGTCAAATGAATTATTTATTCAATTGTGACTCAATTGGATTTCTTTATTGTAATTAGTGAGAGAAGAAACAAAAGAAATGGTAAGATAGGTGTGAGTACTGTATCCAATATATAAACCTTAAAAGTATATATAAAATTAAATAAGATAAACTTTTTATTTAAAAAGATAAATATTTTATCGAGAAAATATTTTATAAAAGTAAATTTATAAATTTATAGTTTTTATATAATAACTAGATTGTAAATTCTTTTTACTATAAAATAATTCAAATGTACTACATTAAGTCTCATAGTTTTATGAAATCACTTTATAAATCTAGCCAAAAAAATAAATAAAACTAGCTTTATAAGTCACATATTTTATACTTTTCAAATTTAAAAATGTATAAAATTAAAAAAAAACCATAAAAAATTGTTAAAAGAAAAAATATATTTTTGTCTATTTTTTTACATTTTTTGCCCCTGGTTTTATGACGTAATTGTGTTTTGTTGTATTCTGCTTTTCTCTCTACCAACTAAGAGCACTCTCAATAGAATATGCATATGCAAAAAAAGAGCCTCTTTTAGTTATTACGGACCAAAAGTTGACTGTAATGGATTATGAAAAATCAAAAAGTTTGGCTTTTAGCTATAGTATTTGTAAAAGTAAAGTCAAATTTGATATGAACTGTTCAATAACTAAATATTTAGCTTATTGTTTTTTTTGGTAACACTCTCTCTCTTCCCTCAACATTTTTTTAAAAAACTCTCAGATTCTTTGGCTTTTACTGCAGGAATTAATGTCAATAAGGGTTATTAGCATCATATTGAATTTATTTTTTGGCATTTATATTGAATTTTAGATAAATTTAATTAGACATATGTGGTTATTAATATTAAATAATCATTAAAAATATGATTTTTTAACCAATAATTTAATTAAAATATAATTACTAATTAACATATAATTAATATAATGGTAAAATATGATATAAATAAATATATTAAATTAATATTATTTTATTACTATATAAAGAATAAATGGATAATTTAATGTAGAGATTTATGTGAATAGAATAACCCAAAGGGAAATTAATCTCCTATTCATAGGAAGTGTCTTTAATTTTAGGTAACGATGCTCTAACTTCTGGTGTTTCTACATTTCTATTGTTCTATCTGTCTTGTACCTATTTGATTTTGACTTTCTTGAAACCGTTTGCTTCATCTTCTTCGTCTCTTCATTTTCCAGTTCTCACTTTTCCACACAAACCTTTCGGTCAGCTTACAATTGATTCTCCTTCTTCTCAATCTTGGCATTTCCTGGGTATGCTTATTTTTCCCTTTCTCTGATTCTAGGATGTGTTAATTCTTGTAGGATAATTCATCATATGCATGAGACCAAATTCAAACCGAAATAGATTCTGTTTGAATTTGTTCAACTTCAGCAAAAAAATTCATACCAACATAGACGAGACCAAGGTAGATCCAAAGAAAATCCCTTCAAACTTCTAGAAATCCACTAAATAAATCATACCCATATAAAGGAAAGCAAATCAAATCTAAGAACAAAATCTAATACGTGTAGATCTAAAGAAGATAAAAAAAAATTCGTCAGGCCATTACAAAAATTAACATTTGAATTTCTACAAAAATAACCACAATTTGTTGAAATTTGTAAGGATTCAAAAAAGAAAATTATACCCATATACACAATCTGACGGAAACGAACAGAGGGTGGGTATGAGTAAAAAAATCTAAACACAAACCAAACCCAAACACAATCTCTGAAATGTTGGAATTTCTACAAGTTCACTAAAAAAATCTTACAGATGTACACGAGAACAAACCAAATTAAAAAACCATCGGTAATTTGTGTAGAACTGAATCATCCTTACACCCAGACGCAATGGCTGTCGTTTTCGTCGTCTCTGTTGAAACCACGCGCTGTTTTGTGTGATTTTCTGCAAGTCTTCAGTTGGTTTTGGTGGAAAGCTTATGCAGCAGAGAAAAAGGATGAGAGATTGGGACTGAGTGATGGCAAAAGAACGAAATGAGACGGAGGAAGCTTGGGAGACGGCGATGCGAGGAGAGAAGAAGCAATGTTTTTCACTAATAGAGAGAGAAACGGAGAGATATGGAAGAAGAGTTGCTAGGAGAGAGAGAGATTTTAGAACTTGGCGTTTTTTTTTTTTTAAAAGAAAGAAACGTTAACTACGTTTTATTTTATGTACATTTTATTAATGTGATTAATTAAATAAAAAAATACATAAAATTAACTACACATACAATTTTTGGAAGGCGCTATGCTTCAGTTTTAATGTTTTGGACTTTAGATTTGAGAAATAGGTAATGCTAGAAATGACTTTGGACTTAACAATTAGGTTATGCATTTTTCTTTTTTCTTCTAAATTGATACCAACTATTCTTACAAATATAAAACAATAAATTTTAATATTCTGCAGGATTTTATTTCGGTTAATTTTGAGTTCTGTAAATTTTTAACTGAATTTTAATAATTTAGTATAAATCTATAATTACTTATATATTGTCTTTTCTACTAATAATGATTTCTATTTAATAATTTATTAAGATATATAATTTCGAACGTAAACATTTCATTCATTTGCAGATAATTTTAATAGTTTAATAACTAACATGGAATTAATAACACTGTTTGAGGTACATTTACAATTTCTAATGTACTATAGTTTCTTTAAAACTTTTCTTTAATTGTAAATGATGAAATTTTATATTATATTATTTGATGAAATTACTGCAGTTTCTAATTTTAAAATTAACACAAAATATATTTATTCTTGAAATAACAAACATACAACATACGCAATCAAATATAATTATTAAAATTAATATTAATATTTTTGTTACTATAATTTTAAAATTTTCATCAGGTAAGAAATTGCAATTTCTTAATAATTTAAGTAGATCTACGTATTTATTAAATCTTTTATTCTTCTTGATGTAGTGTTATTTAAGAAATGTATAGATGGGTTGGGTTTCAAGTCGTTTAGGGGCCCTGTTTGGTTCCCAACGTGCACTCAGTGCAATCTAATTTAAGGAAAAATCTAATTGCAAGCATAACTGTGTACTAATATATGCACCAATCTAATGTGATTGGTCAAAAAGTAGATTTTATTGAACACAGTACTAATTTAAATTTTAAATATGAAGTAATCAGTATTGATACACAAATTATACGTTGTTTTGCTTGTATATAGCAAAACTCGTAATTTAAACTCCTTCAACCATCCAGACATTTCAATTAAGGGAAATGCCTTTTGCAAGTGCCGGATACAAACGGCATGCAATTGGCCCATTTAATAATTTGTTTTTAAAATTTTCTCTCCTCTCTCTTTCGTTACCTCTTTATTAATTTTCTCAGTTTCTATTTAATAAGTGCTCAAGGAACAAAAATCATGGCTGACTCAGGCTTAAGACTTAAGAGAAAAAACTGAGAGAGAGAGAGAGGAGTTAAGAAGAAGGAAAAAAAGAAAAGAAAAAGTAAACGGTGTGCCCAGGATCGTTGTGTGAGTCATCTTCTTGGTGTGGATCTTTGGCTTCGTATCAGTGTAAAGTTCCTTGAAAGGTCTTTAAGACATCGTTTCGTGCTCCCTCCCTCGTTGAAGACAATGGCAAGCTGTGGCAAAGAGAAACTAAGGAGGTTATTTTTAGAATAATAAAAAAGAAGGTGCATCTATAGTTGAATCTATTTGCCTTTAGATCCATTTCAAAGGCCAACCGCTTGCGCTTATCTATAGAGATCCAGGTTTTAAGACAAAAAAACAAATAAAAAAAAAGGTGAAAAAAACCTTTGATTGAATGCTATGTGATGGTGGGACATCTTAAAACCAACCTGAAATTTTTCCACTGAAAAGAAAATCTAACCGGCAGTAGACGGACAAGACTGAAAAAAAAATCTAAGAAGACCAAAATATGTGAGAGAGAGAGAGAGAGCGAGCGAGAGAGAGGAATAGATGAAAAAGAGTTTGTCGGTGTTGGGTGGTTTTGGCAAAATGAAGACGACATAGGGTCGATGAAGGACAGCGAAGACAAGTTTGAGAGAAATAAGATGGGAGAGAAGAAGATGGTGAGAAAGAATAACCCAAAGGCGAGAAAGAGATTAGAAAAAAAAAAACAGAGAGGAGAAAGAAGAAAGAGAAAGAGAGGTATTCATTTTTTTTTTTTTATTATTTCCATACATTCGTTTACACGCCGCTTGTATATTGTGATTATACCTAGCAGTTCTATTCAATTAAACTGCGTCTATATGAAAATCAAGTGGGTTTAACTGTAGCTGACGTTGACAACTTTTTTCTTCTCTCTCTTCGGCTGATAACTTTTTTCTTCTGTTTTTTTCTCCACTCTTTGACAACTTTTCTCTCCTCTCTCTCTTTCTCTCTCTCTCTCTCTTTCTTTTCGTGTTTCTTCTTTTGCCCATATCCTACACAAATAACTTTTTTTTCCAAAAATGTCCCTACAGATTTGGTGCGTGTGACAAATGCTGTCAATGAACAGTAATATATCTCAATAATTTTATAACTTCTCATAAAATATATTTAAAATCATCTTAATATTCAAAAATATTTTTAATTTATCTTAAGTGGATCTCACAAAATTTACTCAACCATTTTAACTAACTACTATTTGTAAAATATGCAACTCAGCTCAATATTTAAACTCAATCTAAAACTGAGGAGGGAGAGTTGGCTCTATTGCGCTTTAATTTTGACTATTTGTGCTTTTGAATATCACAGGTAGATTATGTTAGAAACAAAAACTTTGGAGTTAATAATTGACTTTAGTTTGTTCTTTTTCACTTTTAAATTAATATCAACTGTTCATAAAAAAAATTAAATCAAATTTTGAGTAGCATTTTATTTCCTATAATTCTTAGTTTAATAATGATATTATTAATTATTTGAAATTTAGTATTGTAGTTTGTAAGTTTAAAATCATCACGTTATATATTGATATGATAAGTAACAAATATACAACATATACATCGAATTATAACTATTAAAATTAACAATAATATTTCCTTTTCTGAAAAAAGAAATTAATCTATTTTTGTGGATCTCTTTTGGCTCTACAGACCAACACACTTTGTGAAAAGTTATTATCATTTTTTAAAGAAGAAATTAATTTCTTTTGGCCATTACATGTGATAAATAAATTATGCTACAAATGAGTTTTGGTTTATAAATTAGACTATAGTATTCTCTTCTTTGCTTCTAAATAAATACCAAGTGTTCATAAAAATCTTGTAGAAATAAAATCTTAAAAAATAAATTCTAATGTCGTATAGTATTTTATTTTATTTTATTTTGAGTTACTTATATATTATTTTTCTCTTTTATTAATGATTTTTATTTATTGATTTCTTTAAACATATAATTTCCAAACGTAAGTATTTTTTTGATTCTTGGATAAATTTAATAGTTTAATAACAAAATTGATATTAATAACAATATTTCAGCCAAATCTACAATTTTTAATGTAATATGGCTTCTTCCTCTAATTTCTTGCAGTATTTTATTTCCTACAATTTTAGATTCTATAAATATTGAATTTAATTGTTACATTTCTTATTATTCTTAATTTCTTAATATTTACAAACTAGTTTCTAAAGTCATTACTAATAGATTGAAGTTAGTATTACCCTCTATTATTTCATAAACACAAACTGCTTAGGTGCCTGAGAGACTTATCACAGATAGGGGTGTAAAAGAAAACTGGTGAATCGGTAAACCGGATCGGACCGGTGGGTTTGGTTTAGTACTGAGTTTAGTTCGGTCTAGTACTGATTTTACTTTTCTTAAAACCAGTTAAAAGTGGTCCAGTTTCAATTTTTCATCTTTTAAAACTCGACCAGATTGGCTCATATATATATTTTAATTTTTTTATATTGTATATAATTTTTATATATAATATATAATTACATATAAAATAGTTTTGTATTATATGATAAATTACTAATTAATATAATATTAAATTTTAAAATCTTATATCACTATAGTTTATTGTATTAATAGTTATACTGATACTATATCACTATATATTATAATATATCACTAAAGTCTATAATACAATTATAATATATATTATAATATACTACAATATATTATAACTATAGTATTATATATTATAATATACTGTATTATATATATATATATATATATATATATATTATAATATATTAAAACAGAAAAACCAAATCGGACTGGAACCGATAAAATCGGAAGAATAGGTTTAGGGTGGTAACCTGTAATGCCTGTCCTTGTGGTGGGTCCTTTAGAAAATGATTTTAAGAAATAGATGAGAATTACGGTTCCTTTTGAAATCATCTTTTCCTTTCGTGCCATGATACAAAAGACTCCAGATTTTATAAATAAAACTTGTTTTCTTAATTTTAAAGGTTACATCAGAAAACATTAAATTTTTATAATTAAAGTCTCTTGTACAAAATAACATGCCTAGGCTTTCGTGCTCTTCCCCTTAAGCTGTGTTCGTCGTAACGCGTCATGCTTATCTTGTCCCTGGGAGTGCACATATTAAAACTAAAATGAGTCGATGACTCGTAAGCATTAATTCATGCAGTTAAAATATAACAATATAGGTTTTCAGTCATGCTAATACATATCATACATAAACATTCGATTCATTTTAAAACGTTGCGAAGTGGGGTTTCTCTTTAAAAATGTTTTCTTCTTGTAAAATAGTTCCCCACACCTCGCTGCCTTCATTTCTTAAAGAGTCTTTTCATGCATATATCTTTTCATACATAAATGCATTCTTTCTTAATATGCATACATTCTTTCTTATCGCTTTCATTGGCCGTTGCACACTATTGCGCCCCGTGTGCTTGGGTTAGTGGTCTTTTGGACCTGATTCCGCCTATGGCCACGGGTTGGGAATCCATTCTATCAGGGTGTAGCACTGGGTGCACTATCAATACTACTTACCCGTCATTGCAATCTGCCTAGTCCAGTCCTTCGGTACCTTTTCCTTTCATTCATGTGGCCGTTATGTATTTTCATATATTAAGCATTCAATTCATTCATTCATTTAAGTTCTTTCATTCCTTTTTAGTCCATTCAATCCTTTACAGTTCTTTCATTCCTTTCTTTCAGTTCATTCGTAAAAAATTCATTTAAAAAGTATAAGCTTAAACATCTTTCATGGCATCATTTAAAACATAAGTTCATAGGGACATTTTAAAACACTTTTTCCACGTTGTTTAAAGCAAAGGGCTGGGGCCTCTCATTTCGTTTTGTGAACATACATACAATACGTACCACATATAGCATCCATCCACATGCATACACCTACGTACTTTGGGTGTGTGAAAAGGGGCTGCCAAGGAGAGCCGTTACATACGTATATTTGAAAACTTATACTTAGCGTTCTTTCAAAAAGCGTGTTTCGTAAATAAAAGCATTTCATTTTCATTTTCTTTATTTAGAGAACACTAGAAGAGTATGAACGCAATACTTACTTGGACTTCATGTCATACTCATTCCATTCAGTCCATTCGTATGCGTGTCAGATGGCAATCTACATGCATACACATAACCTTACATCATTCATTATCTAATGCATAAGCAACTATACTAGAAATAGAACTATGCTTCACTTGGAACACTCTTCATCTATCCCCGAGCTCTTACTTGCCATTTACTATACTAAAATCTTCGGGGTCTTATTCTTTAAAGTGAACATCTGTGATTCACCTTAGGGTTAAGACACTAAGACTTTCGTTTTATTCTTCTATCAACCACATGTCGATGCATGACTCAGACTGAATAAATCACACATTCCAATCCTAGACAACTTACTCATTACTACCTTCATGTATCCTAGCCCATACTCAATCCTCATTCCCATCCGTACAAGGCACATGACTTTAAGCCACTCTGAGCCTTAAAAATCGTGCAACCATGCTGAGGACAAATTGCCCATTACATATGGTAAACCTGTCAGGCACATGAGTCTCACCAGATGCACATGTATCTTACCCTTTATCACTTAAGACTACACACAGTCCATGGGTAGCTTGCTTATATGAAAAAGCACCATACTCCAATACCAGCTTGCTCAGACCCGGTCGATAGGACTTTTCCTACTTTCCGGCCCTGTACAAGTTCATCCTAACACTTAACAAGAGGACTACATCCATAAATGCACCATTGTCATGTCACGTAGCTTGAGACAAATCCCGAGTCACATCTCGATGCCCGTCATGCTTCCGCTGCACTACTCTTATACTTTTCCACCACTTCACACATACTCTCAGTCATAAGTCAACCATAAGGTGACACTCGTCACCTAGGACTACAGGCCACGTTACAGCTATTTCGGGACACTGTTACACGATTCCTGGCACTACACAACACATTCTATGCTCCTCAATTACGCAACCATCCTTTTATTCACGACGCACCATATGGTGCATCGCTATACAACATAGAGCACATGCCTTGTGTACTCTCTTCACTCTACGCCACATGTCACTACAACGCATGTCACACGGTGCGTCGCTGCACTATATGGAGTACACACCACGTGTACTCCCTTCACACACCATACTGCATCACAACTACGGCATACACCTCACACCCATACTTCACAGCACAGTCCATAATACTATACATAATTATGCCCAACACTTCACTACACAGCCACACTTCACAACGAACTCCACAATACTAACAGCACAGCAGTCCACAACCTATTAACTAACATATATCATAAATAATGAGGTTATACCATTGATAGGATGACCCATGCGTCACTCGTTGCCCATCACGATCAAGGTGTCGAATGAGTCGTACGTGGCGGTTAAACCGCATACGGTGGAAATTAGCCACATACAGTGGTTGTCCACCACGTAAAGTGGCAGTTTGAGCTTGGGGATAGCTAGGCGTGGTCTTGGAAAGGTTCAAGGTGGCCTCATGGTGGTCTGGGTGGCAGAGCACGGCGGATCTGTGGCTTTGAAGGGCTAGTTGTGAGTTTAAAAGGAGAATTCATGGGTTTCCATGGATGTGAACTTGGCTAGCATGGAGGGTTCAAGAAGGAGCCGTTGAGGCCAGGGGAAGTACTTGGTGGGGCTAAAACCCACGCACAACGGCGCTAAGGCCGTCGATGGTGTGAAACCGTGTAGGAGACCCATTTTATGGGTCATGTGCATGTGTGCTACGGGGAGGGAGAGAGGAGGTGAGTTCAGTGGGTGTTGGTCACCAGTGAAGAGGGGAGGTTGTTGGTGAGGTGCGGCACGGCGGCCTGGGTTGTTGCGTATGGTAGCGCAAAGGTGGTAAACCCATGCATGAGGAGCTACGTGCATGAGGTGGCCCAGCAGAGAGAGAGAGAGCTAGGTGGAATGGAGACCATGGAGTGGTGGTGCCGTTGGTGGTGGTTGGAGGCCAAGCTGGCCGCGTATAGTGGCGCTAGGAGGAGATAAATGGGTTTTCATACCCATTCAATTGGAGGGAAGAGGAGAGAGAGTGGGTTGCTGGTGGGACTCACCATCGGTGGGGATGGGCTTGCTGGTGAGAGGGGGAGCTGCCGGTGGAGGAGGTGAGGCTGGGGAGCGTGTGGTGGCGTCGACTGGAGGAGAGAAGCCACACAGTGAGAGGGAGAGGGCTGTGCACTTTAGGCTGGGAGAGAGAGAGAGAGAGAGAGAGAGAGAGAGAGAGAGAGAGAGAGAGAGAGAGAGAGAGGAAAAAGTGAAGAGAAAAAGGTAGCGGCTTGGGTATTTAATCTAGGCCATTTGTTTCAGGATCTACAAAACGATCTAACGGTAGGTTTAAATACTGATTTGAAAATGCGTAAGAATTTTATTTAATTTAAAACACTAAGTGGAATTAAGAGAGAATATTATTTTATAAACTAAAGTTCATAAAATAATATTATTTCATCATTAATTAAAATGATGAAGTCTCATTAATCACTTGAAGAAAATAAAACCATTTAAATTAATTTAGAGTTTTCAACATAAATTTAAATCTCGTAATATTTTCAAATGACTAAAATATTTTAATTTAAATAATTTTTCACAATTATAATATTTTTGGAACTCTTCAAAAATATTATAATTATGTTATTTAAAAACAAGTTTAGTCCAATAACACTAAAAATATCACATATAAATATTTTTAGAATATTTAAAATATCATAAGTTTTAAAATAATGGGCTTGCTTTAAAATTCGCGTGGTATCTTTTAGAACACAAAATCGCAGTACATCACATAAAACAAAGCTCATAATTAAAGAAGAAAGAAGGAGCAGGTTATTACATAACCGGTATGGAATCGGTTCTTGAAAATGAAAAACCGGTTCATACTGGTTCGGTCTCAAATTTTAGTTAAAACCATACTAAACCAAACTGGTTATACACCTAATCACTGACAATGTGTTAGTGGCTTATGAATTGGTTCACTATCTAAAGAATAAGAGGAAAGGAAAGAGGGGTTTATATTTCTAAAGCTAGACATGTCTAAGGCCTACGACATGGTGGAGTGGGATTTTTAGGAGAGAATTCTATTGAAGTTGGGTTTTGCTAGGAGATTGATTGGTCTTATTATGAGATATGTGACTTCTGTTACTTTCTCTATTATGGTTAATGGGATACCGGCTGACACTTTTGTTCCTTCTAGAGGGATAAGGTAAGAAGACACACTGTCTCCTTATCTCTGTCTCCTTATCTTTTCCTGTTATGCACTGAAAGGATTCATTTGCCTTTTAAAGGATGCTAGTAAAGTTGCTCTCCATTGATATTTTCTAATATTATGAAATAAAGATTAATACAGGTATTTACAGTTAAAAGAACCCGGTCAATTATTAAGAGAAAATCATTTCTAAAAACCCAGTTATTCTTAGATGTACTAATTAATTTAGATCAATGAGATGAAATAATCTTTTGTCCATAAAAGCATCTAAACTTGTAAGTGATGATTATAATAATTTTATATTTTTTATATGTGAATCTAAAGTTTTATTTGCAAATAATTTAATCTTATATTAGTTGATTTAATGTATTCTCTAGGAATTTGTTTCATATTAATTTTTTTTTTTCTTGTGGCTTGGATATAAACGCCTATAATATTTTTTATGTACTATATTTTCACATATATCCATCTATACTTATATGTTTGACACATTTTTAATTATTTCTTAAATCTTCCTCTCAAATTGACACGGAATTTATAATATTCCATAACTTAATGGCAACAAGTAAGACAACATGATTAGATCAAGAAATACACTTAAATATCATCAACACCATTTCTTCTAATTTTTATCTAACTTTCTTTATAAATAAATTTGGAAGAATCTGTAAAAGAGCCGGCAAAAAAAACAAAAAAAAAATGGTATTATGCTCAATTAGTGGAGGAAAAGGACATTCGTAAAAAAAAAAAAAAAGGAGAGAAATATATGTTGAGTTGAAAATACTTCGAAGTAATAAAATTCAAAGATGAGCACAATCTCAATGTAGTTTGCCTTATGATTAAAAGGGCAATGAAATTCTCTGTATACAAGAAATTTGGTCTTCTTTGAATATCAATTCCTCTGAAGGTAACGTCCATAATGATGCACGTGATCTAGCAAAGATAACACCTATTACTTCCAACAATCTCGTCAAAACTTCAACACTTCATAAGAGAGATTTATATCTCCACAATATAACTCCATGTACTTCAGTGTTGAGCGATTAAGTTTATTCGTTATGGTTTCCTATTATGAAACGTTTTGCCAAACTTTCCACTACTATAATATATGCATAAATAGAACATTGACTTGTATATGAACTCCGATGTTTTTTGTTCACTTTTTATTATGTTTGGTTTAACTTTTGTAAATTTATGATCTATTTTAAATATGTTTGGATTTTTTTTATTTATCTTCACATTTATCATTTATTACCATTTTTATTTTTATTTTTATTTATCTTCCCGTTGTGCTCTTACTAGTATATATATATATAATATATATCTATTCTATATATAAAAGCTGCAGTGTTAGTATGAATACTATTTTTTGTTCAGACTTTTTCTTCCCATTTTGCCCCTGCATGCATTTCATAATCACGGTTTCCTCCCTCCATATTCCACCCCCTTCTTCAATTTATGGAACAACAATCCACCGCTTCTCATTGTCTTCTACTCAGATAATACAATCCACCCATTCCTAGCGTCTTCTACTCAGAAAAAACCATTCCACCGCCTTGTATTGTGTCTAAATCCTCTTTACTTCACTACTTCACTCACTTTCTGGAAGATAATCAATTCCACTAACTTTGTATTTTGTCCAAATCACATTTGTACTTTATAAATATCATCCTTTGCTCTGTCAAACTCCATCGTCTTCCTCTGCTCTTACGCTCTCGGTAAGTGCCTCTCATTTTAGTGTTGATTGTACCATCTCTGTAGCACCTTCATAGACGCCCCACACCCAACCACGATGCACCCCAAGTTCACAAGAGGCAAAGTTTGGCTCTGGGTCGCCAAACCAAGAAAAAAAATACAGAACCTCCGTGCACGGTCAGGCATCAGACGGCAAACACAACGAAAAATGCTCAAGGGAAGCTTAGCCTCACAAACACACTGCAACTGAGATTATCACAATTAGATTTGGACATACCCATTTACACCCAAAAGCAAACCAAATGATAAACTTTAAACAACCTCATTAAAAAACAAATTCATGGCCACAAACCCCTCGGGAAGACTTGTAATAGATAACATTCTACAACAATCTGAGGGCCCAAAAAAGTTAGAAACAAACCCAATCCAAAGAGAAACGAACAAGCCGATGAAAACCTAGAAACTAGCAGCACATGAAAATTCAACCGCCTCTATACCACACCAGAAGAAGACCAAATTTGACATCCAACCGAGAAACCCAATCTTGGCACCTAGAGAAATATGTCTCTTCAACTTGGTCCTACTCTACTTGGAACCCAAATTTGATCATAAAGTTATCGAGGAAGCCCAAAAAATCGCTTTGGCAACCCTGCCCTAAGACGAAATGGTGCCTGGACCCACAGACATGGAGTAGCCGGGGGAGAACGGGAAAGGGAAGGAAGGTGGGGAAGTGAAAGACGGGCATGGAGATCCGAACGTTTGTCTCTGGAGAGCATCTTTAAGCTGTTGTAGAGATTTTGAACAAAGGGGTACATTATTAGAAAGAAGAGGGCTAGGCTTAGATTGGAGGAAGAAAGTGGCAGAGGCATGGAAGATGCGAGGAAGCGCTATTGTAGAAGTCATGAAATGAAAATAAGAGGACTTGGTTGGGCAGAGATCAGAAAGTGACCTAAAAAGATAGGAGATTTGAGAGGCATGACGTGATGCGAGGCGGGACTGAGTGATTTTTTACAAGGGAAAAATCACTCGCAAATTCCTCTAAATACGCCAGAAATTTCTCAAGAAAAACACAAAACAAAAACAAAGGGGGGAAAAAGAACAAGGGCCAAAATCTCTCTCCAAATCACAAGGGTATCAAGTTAGACCCCCTCTTAGGAACAAGAAGAGGGAAAAAAATAGTTTTATGTGAAAAGCCCCAAAACACTTCACTCTAAAACAAGTCCTACAAAAAGAAAAACCTACAAACGAATCTAAGATCACAAAGAGAAACGAACCATAAACCCTAAAATTAAGAGGAGGGCTTAGCACATGATTAACAAAAGAACAAAAAGTTCATACCTTTTTGGCCTCATATGCATTGAAATGGAATAGTGCACCAGATTCAACCTCTGTTGGAAAAACAAGAGAAGCATGCAATGGCAGAAGAGAGCAAACAATGCAGAAAAAGTAGCAACAAAGAAAAGCCAGAGCTTCAACAGAGCCCTGATTAGAACCAAATCAGAGGATTAGAAATCTATAGCCGACGTTTTCTTTGCAGATACAAAGCAACAAGGTTAGTTAAAAGTTTCTTCCAGGGCAAATTGCAAAAACAATGACACTAACCGACTCGGAGACCAAACAAGAGACACATGGAGTAAAAGACCCACAAGTATTATACCCCCCAACATTGAATGACAACGCAAATCTCTATAAAACCCTACTTAGATATAAAATAATCTAAAATAATAGCGAGAAACAAACACTAATTTATTAAAAAAAAAAACCCTACTTTATTTCTAAACTAATATACGACTCATACCTAAATTCAAAAGCAACTCAATATTTCCTTCTTGATTTCCATCACTATCACTAAATAAGAGAAATATTTTGGAATGGTATTAAGTACTTGTTGAGTAGCAATTTTATTTCATCAATATTTGGTTTTTTAATTTAAATTTTAAAATTTAAATATTAAGATTTTTTTTATTTTTAATATTTGACACATCATCACATTGATTTATTATGATTATATAAGTAAATAGATAATTTTTTTATTTAGTCACGAAAATATTTTTTTTATAAAGTATCGTGATTTATAAAAACATGTGTAGTCAGAAATATAAATATAAAAATAAATCAGAAAAACAAAACTTGTAATCTTTCTAAAATAACAAATATTTTGGTAATGAGCTGTCATGGCCCTTATAGGCATGCACATTCACGGAGCATGACCATCCATCCAGTGTCATGCAATGCATCATCAATAGCGGTGGGCGGTGGTTCTTGAGATGGACCATCTGGGCTTCCATGGTTCAAGCCCATCAATGACCAGAGCGTTGATTTTGGTGAATCAGTCGAATCCCATCTTAGAAACACTAACAAAATTAATAAACAAAACAGAATCGCTTAGGAACGGTTGGTCTGCTATTGACCCATAAACATCCTCTAATTAAATTTTGACGCCTCATTTTTTTCACATTAAGCCAATGGAATATATCACACTAGATTATTCATCTATGTGACCCTAGACCCCTCATGTTCCATGTTCTCAATCCTTTTGTCTTCTCCTACCGCTGTCACCAAACATCTCCACCGCCCATCATCTTTGCTGTCACCCATCTCTGTTGCCGATCTTCCCCATCTCTGTCGATCATCTCCATCTCCTCTCCAAAATCAACCCACAATCAAACCTCAATCCGTTCTAAATCACAGTGAAACCATCCCTACTTGGTTGCCGAGAAAAATCAGGAAGAAAAGAACAGAAAAATCGGAACATAGTATTAGTACCTTAATATAATATAGCTTTGCTTTCAAAGAAAATAAAGAAAGAAGAATATAAGAAATTGATCAAATCACGCACATTTCAGTGGTGCCCTTCTTGCTTCCAATATTTTCTCAGCAACCAAATAAAACTGAAGCCAACACAAACTAATTTGAACTCCTGTAGGAAAAAAACAACATTAACATCTGATTTCCAAAATACAAGTCACGGGCTAGAAAATAAAATATGAGCCAAAATCAAGAAAATTAAAAGATCCAAGCAAAGAATTGGAACAATAAGTCCTTAAAACCTAAAGAACATGACCAATACAAGATGAAGAACCTTGTTGTTCCTCCCACCGATACAAGATAAGCCCCTGTTTTATACAACCCAAAATAGAGTAGCTCCTCATCTTCTACATGCTCGGTTCCATACAGACACAGCTTAGCGCCACTGACCACCGCCCATCTAAACCTTGAGCTCCTCCCCCTCGGTAAGCTTTGCCTTTAGCCTCTCCCTCTCTCGGTATGCTCTCTCTCTCTTCTCCCTCACGGCGTGCTCACTTTCTCTCTTATTGTTCCCTCTCACTCTCTCAATCCACTCTCTCTCTCATTTCTCCCCCTATCTCAGCTTCATCGCCGCTTGGAGCTGCAGTCGCAAAGTTTACTTCTTTCCTCAATGGCCTCTGTCTCTCTTGTGGTAAGCCTCCATTTCATTATTCATCTTCCTCGTGCGACGACAAAGAGAGGGGGCATTGATGACGAATAGAGGGGGCGAAGGGATTAGGGAGATGAAAATTCATATCTGGGTTATGGGGAAGAGTGAGGGGGTGAGGGATCCATTGCTTGCGTGCAGTGGTGGCACATGGTAGGAAAGCTGAGGAGACTACATGTAAGTCACTTATTGGAGGGCTGCTTTTTGAACATCAACAGACGGACCGTTTTTAAGATTAACTCTAAACAAAACAGTACTAGCCATGGTCTATGAGAAAAAAATGAAGCCCATATATTTTTGTTGAAAAACCAAACATTACAAAAAACAACGGAAAACAAACATGCAAAAATGAAACCCATAAACATTTTCAGAAAAAACCAATTAAAAAAAATAAACAACTAAAACAAAAAAAAGATGAAAATCAAAGAAGAAACTTGATTTAAGAAGAGGAGAGACTTGGTCTCAAAGTCCACGCAATAAAAACCACCAAGTCAACCCACGGCAGGCCACAACAGAAAAGGGCAAAAGACAAGACTCTTACCGTGCGTGTTACCATGCTGTGTTGCGTCCTTTCCAAAAGGCCGCATACGTGTTCAACCAAAGTCCATTTTTTTTAAATGAGAACTGACCCGAAAGGTCGTGCTGCTCTGTCAAAAACCAAGAAAAGAGCAGTTCAACTGGGCATGAGGGGCGTAGCATCTTCGCTTGAACAAAATGAGCATACCACTTTCTTCATCCAAACAATCCACAGTCTTCCTCATCCGCCTGTGTCTGCTCAAACCCAAAACACCCGCAATCCCTTACTATCCCCTCCACCGCCACCTCTCTACCGAACCAAATCCACCACCACCCCAAGACAAGGAATCGTTGATAAACGAAGCAGTCCAACTCTTCCAAGCCTTAGAAGATGGGCACTCCAGCTCTACCCAACTTCACCAACTCCTCTTTTCCTCTTCTTCTCTTTCCTTTCCTCGTATTTTTCGAAAAATCGCGCTTCGATTGGCCTATTCTTCCTAGGCCCTCGAGTTCTTCTATTACATCCGATCAAATTCGCCTTCACAAGAGTTAAAATCATTGTCCTTGACGTTCCAGGCCATCTTCGAGCTCGCTAATCGCAAACCTGATTCGCAAAACAAGCTATTAGAGCTTTATAGGATGTCCAAAGAGTGGAATATCCCGCTTACAGTTTATGGCGCAAAACTTCTTGTTCGTTGCTTGGGAAGGGCCGAAAGGGTGGATGAGGCGTTGGCTGTAGTTGTCGAGCTAGACCCGTCTCTCAAAAACACGCACTTTTACAATGAGGTGGTTGCCATGCTATTCAGATCAGGGCGCATCGTCGAGGCGCTTACGATGCTTGATGAAATGCTTCAACCAAGTGCGGACTGTCCGCCCAATGATATTACTGGTGGTGTTGTTTTTGCTGCATTGTCGAGAAGGGAGTGGTTTGGAAGAAGTATTAGCGACGAGGAGATTGTTGGGTTGGTGTCAAAATTACTTGAACATGGTGTGTTTCCAGATACCTTTAAACTTACGCAATTGATTAGCGAGTTGTGATGGACCTCCTAAATTCATCTTTTATGATCTATCATTGGCAAGAATATCAAGAAAAATAGAGAAATAATAACACAAGATTTTACGTAAAAAACTCTCAAAATAGGAGAAAAACCATCAGACTTAGAGAAGAAAATTTACTATGTGAAAAATTATTACAATCATAAAATTTCTCTCCTCACCTACAGCACACCCTCAAAGCTTTCTCATTATCAAAACTTTAACTCTCACTTCTTCTCTTTTTTACAAAAAAGACTAATAAAGAAATTTTATTAGAGTCAAAAGTTTCTAAATTTATGATAGATGCACCTTACTAAAGAGGATTACCCTCATTTTATAGGCATTGAGCCTTGCTCCTCCTCCACTCCCAAGCCATGGGGGTCAAAATGAGCAAACCCTTACTAGTATAAATACAAATAAAAGTAAAGAATCTAAAAGAAAAAGAAAGAAAAAAAAAAAGTTTGGGTTGAAAGATGTTAGAACTCACGGCGGAGGAGAGAACCAAGTTCATATCAACACCATAACAACTCAATTTTACCCTAGTATAAAATAAGAGGAATGCTATTCACCATCTCCCCACCATATATTTTATTATTATTTTATATTTTTATTATTATTTATTTTATTTTATTTTTATTAAACTAATTAAATTTAAACTAATTGAATTGTTTTATATATTATCAATATATTACAAATTTGTTAAAAAAATGAAAAAAGAATCAAAATAAATATAATGTATAGTATATTCGGATAATAAGTAGGATTATTCTTAAAACAATTCCTTGAACACAAAAAGATTCATTCGCATCTCACCCTCTCCGTGTTGTCCTCCAATTTTGTTTACGGTTTCTTCGCTCTTATGTTTTGGTACTATTGCTTTCGGCTCTTCGGTTTGAAGAAACGGTAATTTTTAAGGGTGGTTGATGGATTTGATTTGGAATCTAGGCGCTCGAGTTTTCAATTTGGGGGGATTTCCTGTACGAGAGAGGGGGGTGATCTTATGAGAGAGATGAGGGAGAATTTGGAGTTGAGATTTTTGTTTTTGAGAGCAACTGTTGAGGGACTTAGCATCTTCGCTTGAACAAAATGAGCGTACCAATTTCTTCATCCAAACAATCCACAGTCTTCCTCCTCCGCCTCTGTTTGCTCAAACCCCAAACACCCGAAATCCCTTACTATTCCCTCCACCGCCACCTCTCTACCGAACCCAATCCACCACCACAACCACCACCACGAGACGAGGAATCGTTGATAAACGAAACAGTCCAACTCTTCCAAGCCTTAGAAGATGGGCACTCCAGCTCTACCCAACTTCACCAGCTCCTCTTTTCCTCTTCTTTTCCTTCCTCTCATGCTATTTTTCGCCAAATCATTCGTCGATTGGCCTCTTTTTCCCAAGCGCTCGACTTCTTCGACTACATCCGATCAAATTCGCCTTCACAAGAGTTAAAATCATTGTCCTTCAAGTTCCAGACCATCTTGGAGCTCGCTAGCCGCGAACCTGACAAGCTTTTAGAGCTTTATAGAACGTCAAAAGAGCGGAATATCCCGCTTACAGTTAATGGCGCAACATTTCTTGTTCGTTGCTTGGGAAGGGCCGAAAGGGTGGACGAGGCGCTGGCTGTAGTTGATGAGCTAGACCCGTCTCTCAAAAGCACGCACTTTTACAATGTGGTGGTTGATTTGCTTTTCAGATCAGGGCGCATCGTCGAGGCGCTTAACATGCTTGATGAAATGCTTCAACCAGGTGCAGACTGTCCACCCAATGATATTACAGGTGGTGTTTTTTTTGCTGCATTTTCGAGAAGGAAGTGGTTTGGAAGAAGTATTAGCGACGAGGATATTGTTGGGTTGGTGTCAAAATTACTAGAACACTGTGTGTTTCCAGATACCTCTAAACTTACGCAATTGATTACCAAGTTGTGCAGGAACAGAAAGATAGGTCGTGCTTGGGACGTTTTACATGATGTGATGAAGGCTGGTGGTAATGTGGAAGCCGCTTCATGCAATGCACTTTTGACGTGGTTGGGAAGGGATCGGGATTTTGAAAGGATGAAAAAGCTCATGACCGAGATGATAGAGATGGATATTCAACCAAATGTGGTAACTTTTGGGATCCTTCTTAATCATATGTGTAAGTCTAGGAGGGTCGATGAGGCACTGGAGGTTTTTGAGAAAATGAAAGGAGGGAGTTATGGTGTGACGCCCCCAAATTCCGCTTGGGATTGAACGGACATTTGAAGCGTCGAGACATGCAACACAAGGTTACCTGCCCCCGTTCATGACATATAAGATGCAATGTTCCTAACATGCATCTAGCATTATGCAATATTCGCAGCGGATAATTTTTTTCTTTAGCAATACTATGCACCAAACTAAAAATATCCCAAATACTTGAAACATATTTCATACATAAAGGCATACTAAAAAGCCGTGATCACCACACTAGTCTAAAATGGTTGTGATCAAAAGAATACTTGAGATACAACTCCAAAAGTACAAGTATTAACCTAAGTTAAATACTATACCATCATCAACATCGCACCGTGGCCTAGTCGACCGTATTCAGTTGGTCAGATTCCAATTCTCCTTTGGGTCCTGTAACAAGATCTACCATTCGGGGGGAATGGTAGTTGGGACTACCACAGTGAGATTTGATTACAAATCTCAGTAAGTTAACATAAAACTTATACACAGGTTAAAAATGCATGCATGGCAGTAAAAGCATAAATGCATAATTATAGTCATACATAAACATAGTATAACTTGACATATAGCATGACTTAACCAGAACTTAAGCGTGAACTGAACTTGACTTAACATGGCATGAACTTAAGCTTAAAACATAACATGAACAATCAACATAACATGAACGTGAAACATAACATGGACATGAACATAACATAACATGAACGTGAGCTTGAACGTATCATAAACGTGAACATAACATGATGTGAACATGAACTTGGAACATAACATGAACATGAACATAACATGTACGTGAGCATAACATAACATGAACTTGATCTGAAACTTGACTTAACATAAACTTGGAATCTTATTTAATTGTCTTGATTAATAACGTGCATTAATACGTACTCCACAGTTGTTGTGGCCCCACGTATTCAAGTAACATAAAACATAATACGTACTCCACAGTTGTTGTGGCCCCACGTATTCTACATGTCACAATTGCTGTGTCTCATGTAGTGTATGCTCCACAGTTGTTGTGGCCCCATACTTCATGCTCCACAGTTGTTGTGGCCCCATGAATTCACATAACATAAAATATAATACGTACTCCACAGTTGTTGTGGCCCCACGTATTCTACATGTCACAATTGCTGTGTCTCATGTAGTGTATGCTCCACAGTTGTTGTGGCCCCATACTTCATGTAACATAAAATATAATACGTACTCCACAGTTGTTGTGGCCCCACGCATTATAAGTAACATAAATATAATACGTACTCCACAGTTGTTGTGGCCCCACGCATTATAAGTAACATAACATAAATATAATACGTACTCCACAGTTGTTGTGGCCCCACGCATTATAAGTAACATAAATATAATACGTACTCCACAGTTGTTGTGGCCCCACGCATTATAAGTAACATAACATAAAATATAATACGTACTCCACAGTTGTTGTGGCCCCACGCATTATAAATAACATAAAATATAATACGTACTCCACAGTTGTTGTGGCCCCACGCATTATAAATAACATAACATAAATATAATACGTACTCCACAGTTGTTGTGGCCCCACGCATTATAAGTAACATAACATAAATATAATACGTACTCCACAGTTGTTGTGGCCCCACGCATTATAAGTAACATAAATATAATACGTACTCCACAGTTGTTGTGGCCCCACGCATTATAAGTAACATAAAATATAATACGTACTCCACAGTTGTTGTGGCCCCACGCATTATAAATAACATAAAATATAATACGTACTCCACAGTTGTTGTGGCCCCACGCATTATAAATAACATAAATATAATACGTACTCCACAGTTGTTGTGGCCCCACGCATTATTATAACATAACATGTCTTATCTTTCTTAATGCATGTGATATTATTTAATATCATATACTTTTCTAACATGGCGTATACTTGTAAATGGCATAATATGATTTAATCATAAACATTTCATGGCATACATGTATCATATGGCATACTTAACATGGCATACTTATAACATACATCATTGTATGACAGAAAAGATTATGTAACAGATAATTATTCATGAGAGATTAAATCATACGTAACAGATAAACATGTAATGACATAGCATGACATGGCATATACGATAACATACATACATAAATTGTAGTTCTCTTACCCATCACACATACACAATAAACTGATAGTAAGTTAGAGGCTAACTTACCTCGATCGTCGCGTTCTATGAGAATAGAGCGCGAGACACGAGGAACTGCACAACAGCTGGAAGAGGAACACTCAAGTCCTTAAGATTTTCACTTCTGAACTCAATTGCCATATTGTAAGCACTTGCAACACCACGGCCAACTTGAGGTTTCACTATACTCGGAAGAGATAAATTGACTTCAGAAAGCCTTTGCACTAAAACAAGTTCATTAAAATTATCAATAACAACCAAACAAACAACTCATTTCTCAATCCATATACTCTTAGCCATAGTCAACCACAAGATGACACCAGTCATCCCGGACTATAATCCATATCATCACTGCTTCGGGACACTGTCATACAGTTTCCCAACATTACACCATACGCTCCACACTTCTCTGCTACGCCATCCAACCCTTCGTGACACGCCATCCGGTGTATCACGACTTAGTACAGAGTACACTCACGTGAACTCTCTTCCATTCACACTACAAAACCCATCACTGCGATACACGTCTCACGGTGCATCGCTACGCGACACGGAGTACGCGCTACGCGTACTTCCTTCGCTACAACACTCATCAACACGATGCACATCACACGATGCATCGCCATACCACACGGAGTACACTACATGCGTACTCCCTTCCTTCTACGACCCACATCACTACAGCGCACGTCGCGCGGCGCGTCGCTGCATTACACAGAATACGCTACACGCGTATTCTCTTCACACAACCCGCCGTATCACATCTACGGCATCCATCTCACGCCTATACTTCACAGCACAGTCCACAAAACTACAAAATCAAGCCTAACACTTCACAACCACACTTCGTTTCACAACTACGCAGCGAACTCCACAAACACTAACTACACAGTCTACAGCCAACCAAATCAACTATGTTAAACATAAATAACTAAAGATAGAGGGTTATACCATCGACGGGATAACCCGTGCGTCGCTCGCTGCTCGTCACGAACATGCGTCGGAGGAGCATACGTGGCGGTACGGTGTCTGTCCACCACATAAAGTGGTAGTTTGGGCTTGAGAAAGGCTAGGCGTGGTCTTGGAAGACTCACGGTCGCCTTGTGATGGTCAAAGGTGGCGGAGCACGGCGGCATCACGCCGTGAACAGTAACTCCGAACGGTGAGCGGAGGAGACGCGAGGTAGCGAAAAGCCATAGAACTTCATGGAAAGCTAGGGAAAGGTAGAGGAACATGTGGTGGAGCTGTGGTGGCGAGGTGGTGGTCGGACGGTGGCTAACGGCGGCAGATCGGCCGTTTGAAACCATTTTTGGCCTTGGAGAGTGCGGGAGAGTGTGAGCTCTACGAAGCTCCGTTGGCCATGAAATTTCTTGGAGAGGTTCATGAGGATGAGAGGAACAAGATGGTGGTGGTGAAACACCACGGGTGGCCGTGTACGGCGGCGCACGGTGGTGCAACCGAACGGGTGTTTTGAGAAACCCATATGAGAAAAAGTGAGAGTTTGGGAAAAAGAAAGACATGGGGAGGAAGCCCTTGATGTGGTGAATCCAATGGTGGTGCTTGGTGGCTGATTTGGCCGTGTATGGTGGTCCAAAATGGTGAAAAGCCTTAAAAACCCATTTGTTTGGAGGCGAGAGTGGCGGCTAACCGTGGCTCGGATGGAGGTGAAACTTGGAGGGGATGTTCACCGGTGAGAGGGGAAGAAATCTGGGTGGGTGGTGTAGTCCACGCCGCCGGCGAGCGGCGGTTCTGGGCGGAGAAAGAAATCGGCAACAGGGGAGAAAACAGGGCAGGGGCAGCAACTTCCGGGGGCTCTCGGCGACTAACGGCTGGTCCGATGGCTCTGAAAATTGGTGTGTATGAACTATGGTGAAAGGGGAAGAGAATGGCGGGGGTGGTGTACGACACCTCCACCGGACGGCGGAGAAACGGGCGGTCAAAGGGGCGGCGACGGTAATGAGACAAGAAGGAAGAGCACGGGAAGAGAGAGAGAATTGGTGGCCGGCGTTGCACACCTCCGGTGCAGATGTGTTCGCCGGTGAGGGAGGGACATGCCGGAGGTGGAGGTGAGGCACGGCGGCCGGAGGTGGCGCCGGTAGGAAGCTAGAACCGATCAGCTATGGTGGAAGGGTGTAAGTCGACCATGGAGAGAAGGAGAGGAAAGAGAAAAAAAAAAAAGAAAAAAGGAAAAATGAAGGAAAAAGGGTAGGAGCCTAGGTAATAAACTTCAATCCTACGTTTTGGGATCCTCAAATAATTCAACGGTGAATTAAAACACTGATTAAAAACGCGTAAATGTTTTATTTTAAATAAAACACTTTAAATAAAACACCACGATGAATTAAGGTAGAATATTATTTTATAAACTAAAATTTATAAAATAATATTTCCTCATCATTATATAAAATGATAAAGTACCGTTAATTAATCGAAGATGATAAAACCAATTAATTTAAATAAGAGTTTTCAACGTAAAATTAAACATCTTAATATCTTAAAACAACTAAAATATTTAATCTAATAATTATCCACAATTATAATATTTTCAGAGCTCATTAAATTATTATAATTGTGCTACTTTAAAAACAAGCTTATCTAATACTTTGAAATTCGATGGATAAGATCCGGGAAAACGCCATCGAGGTACAACGCTTAGGATAAAACTGTTCATGATTTTACAGCTGTCGGTGAAGAACAAATTACGTGATTTACGGAAAAGATAATCTATACGCGTGATTCCAGATGAGGGTAAAGACGAGAGAGATGTGATTGCTGTCGGGAAAGAATCCAAAACTGATTATTTTAGCGGGCTGTTACATATGGGTTGTTTGTTGAACCTAATATTATCTTATATAATACTTTGATTGATGGACTTTGTAAAGTTGGGAGGCAAGAAGAAGGGTTGACTTTGATGGATCAGATGAGATCTGAAAATAAATGTATGCCAGATACTGTTACCTATAATTGCTTGATTGATGGGTTCTGCAAAGCTGGCGAAATTGAGAGGGCACAAGAGCTCTTTGATCAGATGAACAAGGAAAGAGTATTTCCTAATGTAATCACCCTTAATACTTTGGTTGTGGTATGTGCAGACATGGGAGGATCAATAGGCAGTTCAGTTCTTCGATGAAATGCGAAGTGAAGGTCTGAAAGGCAATGCTGTGACGTGTAAATTTGATTAAGCTTTTTGCATTGTAACAAATTGATAAGGCAATGGAACTTTTCATCAAATGTCGAGGGATGGATGCTCCCTAGATGCAATTGTTTTTTATACATTGATATATGGTTTGAGCCAAGCTGGAAGGATGGATGATGCCAGCTCTGTCGTATCAATGTTGAAAGAAGCTGGATTCTGCCTTGACATTGTGCGCTACAATGTTCTCATTGGTGGGTTCTGTAGGAAGAACAAATTCGATAAAGCTTATGAGATGCTCAAAGAAATGGAGCTAGCTGGAGTTAAGTCTGATATTGTAACATATAACACCTTGATTTCCTATTTGAGCAAAGCTGGAAACTTTGTAACCGCCCATAGAGTTATGAGAAATATGATTAAGGAGGGTCTTGTGCCCACAGTTGTCACTTATAGAGCCCTGATACGCGCATACTGCTTAAATGGCAAAATTGAAGAAGCAATGAAGATTTTCAGAGATATGAGCTCTTCGTCAAATGTTCCTCCCGACAATGTAATATACAATATTCTAATAGATTCTCTTTGCAAAAAGAATGAAGTAGAGCTTGCTCTTTCTCTGATGGATGAAATGAAAGTTAAGGGGGTAAGGCCTAATGTTACCACATACAATGCAATGTTCAAAGGTCAGCGAGAGAAAAATTTCTTGGAGAAAGCATTTGACCTCATGGACAGAATGGTTGAAGAGGCATGTAATCCTGATTACATAACCGTGGAGGAGGTACTTACCGAATGGCTTCCTGCAGTAGGTGAAACGGGAAAGTTGAAAAATTTTGTTTACGGATACGAAGTTTCTGTTTCTACTTCATAGGATGGCTGTAGGATCTGGAGGATGGGATTACTCAAAAATCTGAAATGCATCTATTGTCATACGCGGAAGAAAATACGATGTAGTCTAGTGTTCTGGCCAAAACGTGTGTTTGTATCCAGGCATTTCCATGGTGGGTTCCATCCTTTCCATCGCGAAAAAACCCGATAAAAATGTAGATGTATTCCATATCCGTGTTTATGAGTTATATTCAATTGAGTTATTTGTACGCGTCAAGTTTCAGATCAAGTTTTTTTGGATAAATGGTGATTGTATGTGATATCAGAACTAGATTCTTAAATATTCTATGTGATGAATCCGCTTATTTTGGGAGAATCTAACCCACATATGAGAAGATGTATTAAGGATATGATATAAATAATTAAATTGAAGCTTCATTTTTCTCCCTTGCCCCTGAATAACAACTACTTCTCTACTCCACACGGGCTTGAGTTGATTTTCTTCATCAGTATTCTTTTCTTTGGCGGTTTCACCTCATACTCATGGTATAGTCATCATCTTTGGCAGCTCGCGTGACTCTAGACTATGTTTTGAAGTTGATTTTCTTCACTAGTATTCTTTTCTTTCCTCTGTTTACTCCAAAGCAGATCATGCCTCAAGAGCAACTTCTTTCCCCACTTCAATTTTCATCTTTGTTACGCTAAAATCGATATCATTATCCGATTTTTCTTTCTTTCTGTTTTCTCCCTTTGGGTGGTAGGAGAAAAAATGGTTCAAGTTTATGATAATTAATGTATTGGCACAAACCCTAAGGGTTGGCTCTAGGGGCTATTGAATTAGGAGATTTTTCTCTTGAATTATCCGACGTGTACTTGCGAAAAACTTCTTCTCGAGGGCTTGTGCACTCCCCGGATATATAGGATGCTGTTCCTAGAAACCTGTAGCCAAATAAAAAATATATATTGGCACATGCTGACAACATGATTGACTTCTTGTTGGCATGTTGTAAAGAGCCAAATTCCGTTTTATTCTTATTTATTTCATTTTATTTTGCTCCCTCCGTCTGATGCTATGTTTGTAAGAAATAGGCTCGAAGGTTTTACTGGGAAAACCACTTCTACATATTTTTTTCTCAACTATTTTATTTTTAAGCTACTCCCGGGATATGTCAGAATGCTTAACAGGCTTTGATGAAATGCTTCAACCAGATGCAGACTGTCTGCCCAGTGATATTACACGTGGTGTTGTTTTCGCTGCATTGTCGATAAGGGATTGATGTTACTTTTGGGATCTTTATTAATCATATGTGCAAGTCTCGGAGGGTCGATGAGGCATTGGAGGTTTTTGAGAAAATGAAAGGAGTGAGTGTTGGGTTGTCTGTTGAACCTGATAATCACATATAATACCTTGATTGATGGACTTTGTAAAGTTGGGAGGCAAGAAGAAGGGTTGACTTTGATGGATCAGATGAGATCCGAAATAAATGTATGCCAAATACTGTCACCTATAATTGCTTGATTGATGGGTTCTGCAAAGCTGGCGAAATTGAGAGGGCACAAGAGCTCTTTGATCAGATGAACAAGGCAAGGGTATTTCCTGATGTAATCACCCTTAATACGTTGGTTGATGGTATGTGCAGACATGGGAGAGGATCAATAGTGCAGTTCTTGAGTTCTTCAATGAAATGCGAAGTGGTCTGATAGGCAATGCTGTGACGTTGACAACCTTGATTAATGCTTTTGTAATGTTAACAATATTGATAAAGCAATGGAACTTTTCAATAAAATTTCGAAGGATGGATGCTCCCTAGATGCAATTTTTTATTATAGATTGATATCGGATTTGAGACAAGCTGGAAGGATGGATGATGCCAGCTCTGTCGTATCAATGTTGAAAGAAGCTGGATTCTGACTTGACATTGTGTGCTACAATGTTCTAATTGGTGGGTTCTGCAGGAAGAACTAGTTGGATAAAGCTTATGAGATGCTCAAAGAATTGAGCAAGCTGGAGTTAAGCCTGATAGTATCACATACAACACCTTGATTTCCCATTTGAGCAAAACTGGAGACTTCACAACTGTCCATAGAGTTATGAGAGAGATGATAAAGGATGGTCTTCTGCCCATGGCTGTCACTTGTGAAGCACTTAAACATCCATACTGCTTAATTGGCAAAATTGACGAAGAAATGAAGATTTTCAGAGAAATGAAGATTGTCCAAGGATGGCTGTAGAATCTGAAGGATGGGATTATTCAAAGTTTGGAATGCATCTGTTGCCATACTCGAAAGAAAACACGATGTAGTCCAATGTTCTGGCCGGCTAAAATGTATTCTGGTTGGCACTTCTATTGGGCATCACGCAGAAAGACTGGTTGAAGAACCTTAGTTTCTCATGAATTTGCTTATGCTAGCCCATCGATGTTGCAGTCTCCATGCATGTCCATGGTGGGTTCCATCCTTTCTATATTTACCTTTTTAGATCAATTCAAACTTTTGGGATAATTGATGATTTCACGTAATATTAGAGCTAGATTCTCAGCTAAATATTCCATCCGTTAAATTCATTTATTTAGGGGGAGTTTAAACTATATATGAGAAGAAATATTAAGGATATAATATAAATAATTAAATTTACCACTTTCTATCTGTTTAAACTTTATTATCACGAGCCAAAATTTAAGCTTCATTTTCTTCCTTGCCCATGAATGACAACTACTCCTGTACTGCAAACGGGCTGGAGTTGGTGGCCATTTGACCTCATGGTTTAGTCATCATCTTTTGGTGGTTTGCGTGAATCTAGATTATGCTTTGAAGTTGATTTTCTGCACTAGTATTCTTTTCTTTCTGTTTACTCCAAAGCAGAGCAGATCAATTCAACGTCATGCCTCCAGAACTTTTCGCACTTCAATTTTCATCTTTGTTATGCTAAAATCGATATCACTGTCCCATTTTTCTTTTTCTTTTTCTATATATATTTTTTCTCACCTTGGGTGGATAGGGGAAGAAAGGTCCAAGCCAATGGTAGTATAGATATTGGCACATGTTGACAACAAGATTTACTAGTTGTTGGCATACTGGAAAGAGCCAAATTCCAGTTTATTCTTTTATATTTATTTCATTTTATCTTTCTCCTTCAACCCTTACGAGTTGGCTCAAGTGGAAAAAAACTTGGTCTTGGTGGTATGCTCCCTTCAAGTCTAAGTTTCAAATCTCCACTAAAACAAAAATACCTTTTTCCGTGAGAAAATTTGTTCGAAATAGTCACATTTATTGCCAGAAATTATTTTTTCCCACCATTTAGAGTCGTAGTGGACTCCTTAGAAATAACTAGCAATGGATATTGCCAGTAGCCGCAAAATTAATTGCTGTCCAAAATACTATTATTTATGGAATAATCTAGACATTGGAAATATAGAATTTTCGTGGAATATATGTCACACACAAGTAGAGTTTGCTCACGAGAAAGTAGGCCTGGGCTCCGACTCCGTCAAAATCGCGAGCTCTGAACTTCGACTCCGACTAGAATCAGAACCGGAAGTTCGCTCCGACTCCGGCTCTGACTCAGAGTCGGCTCCGATCGGAGTTCCGAACTCCGATCGGAATTCAGAAGACTTCTGATCGAAATTGGGCTCCGACCTCCGACCGATCCGATTCCGATATACTTAGACCCGATTGGTCCAATTCCGAGTGCTAAACTAAAATATATATATATATATATAATACATATTACATCTTTCAAAAACTCCTACACAATTGTTCAGAACATTTTGAAATACAATCGATTTCGAACATCTTCCGATACATCGTGGTTTGTCGTTGGTGATACCTGAAATTAAAATAAAAAGTTACAATCAATAAAAAGAAAAAAAAATGATTCAGAAAATTTATTATTGCTAAAAATAAAATTTGATTATCATTTCTCACCAATAAAATTTAAAGGGAGTTTATCAACTTAGCCACACTCCAAGTATCAGTCATCGGCAAGTATGCTAGGGTTCACAATTATATCTATGAAATCATAAAAAGTATAAGGTTAATAAACTTATGAAATCATAAAAAGAATTAAATAAATCAATTGAAATACTCAAATAAAGTTACCCGATTCAAACTTATAGCTATCAGCATCAAAGCCAATGGTATCTAGTCCAATGGGCGTATCACTTAACCAGTTCTGTGTGCAAACGAGGGCCTCCACAGTTGACGGTGACAATGAACTCCGGTAAGAATCCAATACTCGACCTCCAGTGCTAAATGCTGACTCAGAGGCAACCGTAATGATAGGAATGGCCAGTACATCTTAGGCAATACGAGAAAGGATCTGATACTTGGTGGAATTAACCTTCCACCAAGTTAATAGATGAAATACATCGCTAGGTGCCTCGACATCTTCCATAAAATACCGTTCATTCTTAGAAGTACACTGCATAATATTCCTCGTTGCAACGAGTTGATGATATTGATTCACAATATTGTAACCTCGACGTGGTGGATGTAATAAGTCATTTGAGCTATGGTCATCGAAGAGAGATGTCAGAATCGAGTGTGAGGTGCCCGCTGCAGATGAAGGCTGACAACTATTGTTGTAGTGGGAATATAAGTCATCAAGATCCTTTTTAAGCATTGTAATAAATCGTGCAGCCTTCACTGCCCCCATTGTGGAATTTGCCAACTTATATCGGGGGTCAAGGATTACAACCACAAAAAGTAATCTATTTATTTTCTCAACATCCCCCTAATATTTATCATATTTGGCCTGCATCCTCATAGCCATACCAGATAGTAGTGCGCATCGATCAGTACAACCTTCTTGCAAGTGGTAGTGAAGCTTTGAGAGCTCGCTGAAGAACAAGTTTGCAGTTGTATATGTAGATCTAGATATCCACATAGTCATATCATAAAAAACTTATAAAAATCTCACAAAGTGCCCCACACTAGTCCAATCATGTGCGTCTAGCGCACCAAGCCCCTTTCTTGCAGGCTCCAGCAAAGCATACTTCAGGCCCCCATCCTCGACCTCCATCCGCTCGAATGCTCTTTGGTACTTTTGTGCCACATCCAACATAAGTTATGTCGAGTTCCATCGAGTCGGAACATCCAAGCACAATGTCTTGGAACATGAAATCCCAAGCTGGCTTGCTATTGCCTTGAACTTGGACAGCCTTTGAGGGGTAGCCCTCACATACCGCACAATGTTGCGGACTCTGGTAATGGAATCATCAAACTCTTTTAACGCCTCAACGACAATCAGGTTGAGGATATGAGCACAACATCGAACATGAATAAATTCGTGGTTGTGGATGACATCAGCTTTCACACTCGTATTCCTCTTGAACCATTCAATTGCAGTGTCATTGGCACTGACATTGTCAACTGCAATACATAGAACCTTTTGAATTCCCCAATCCTTTAAACAATCATCCATCAGTGCCCTAATTGATGCTCCCTTATGATCAATAATTTCTTTGAACCCAATAATCCGTTTTCTCAAATTCCACTCACTGTCGATGTAGTGTGCTGTGATACACATGAAGGAAACATTCTGTATCGAAGTCCATGTGTTAGTCATAAATGATACTCTCTGGCTAGTGGTAGTGAACATCTTCTTCATCTCCGCCTTCTCTAAAGCATGCTTCTTCATACAATCCCGCATCACCGTATACCGTGATGGCAATGGAAATCGTGGCTCAATAGTCTTGACAAACTTTTGGAAGCCTCTTTTCTCAACTGTGGTACAAGGCATCTCATCTTCAATTATCATCTCAGCAAGCATATCCCTCACCAATTTTTCACTGTACTGAGGGATGACCATTTTCTTAATCTGTGTACCATCAGTGGCCGTAGAAGTTTCGTAACTGAGCTTGGTCTGATCAGTGGCGGACTCTCCCTTCGTTCTTTTATACCGCTGGCAACCATTAAGATGGGCTATTAAGACAGAGGTGCCTTGCTTCTTTGAATGACATCCACAGAGTTGCCCACAGTGGTGGCATCTCGCCTGTGGGTTCTCACGATTACCAGGAATCTTGGTGAAATGCTCCCATGTCCAAGACCTTTTTTTAGTAGTTCGTGGTTGAGGTGGCGCTGCAGATGGAGGTGGTAGATCCCCAATACCCATCTCCTCATCCTCATTAAATTCATCCTCATCTTCTATGTCTACTGGAAGTGGGAATCGACTACTTGCACAAGAAGTAGCTGCTCTAGAAGTGAGTCTAGAACTCGGTGACCTAATTGTGGCAGTTGGATTCCCTGGTGACGGAATTGTGGCCTGAGGATTCTCTTCCGACCTTCCACTAGGTGAAGCATCCATATCTATCAAAAATAAAATAAATTAGTTTGGAAGTTGCTGCCTTAAATAGTAATAAAATAAAAGAAATATTGAAACATCCATTAAATACTTATACACAAACATATACAAGAAAGCATATACAAGCAATCCTGTAGCATTTGAATCAAACATATACAAGAAAACTTCTACACGTATTTCTATTAATGTGTTGTAATGGGCAATTACAAGCATATACAAGAAATCCTATAGCAGCTTGCAATATGTGGTGTTTTCTTTTTCAACACTTTACTCCATTGGTCAGTTGTCTAGGATTTCACTAAGCATCCATGATTTTATTTGTATCAACTGTCAATCATGCTTAGGTGTTGCTCTTGTATATGTTCCATGTACATGAGCTATGCCTATCACTCTCATCAATAAGAATCTTGTTTACTGATAAAAAAAAAAATTGATGTCATAACAAGCTAACTCCACTCTTATACAGAGATTGAGTGTTCGAAAGCAAAAAAGAATGATATATATTTGTTGCTGACAAAGATTTCATCCTGCCACCATGTCTCTTTTATCTTCGTGGATGATCAGGTACACCATCATACTCACTAAACCTGATACTAGATGGGAGACTCACTTGAATTTATACCAAATATGCCATTCTATTCCAGTAGGTTGAGGTATACTTCTTTTGAGAAATTATTTCCGTTGCAATCTCCTTTTTGTCAGTAGGTCATTCATTTTTAGGACCTTGCCAACCCGTATTTACTAAACCTGGTACTAGGATCTGTCATGATTAATTTTATAGTCTACAAACATGCCAGTGTCTTTCAGAGTGTAATAGACTGACATATTATACTTCTCAAACATTTTCTTTTCAATAGTCAGCAATCTTTAGGACCTCACCAACTGTATTTCAAGAACGTTAATGAACCTTAAATCTGGCGATGCTATCTTTGAGTGACCTTAATTAGTTCCTCATAACTACCCCATACTTGTTGACCATGGTAATAAACTTATCGTACATGCCCTTTTAGATTGTTTCAGCCATCACATGGCCTCTTCAACTATACACCAACATTGTGTGATCCTAATGTACCTATTATATTAAAGGTAAAATTTTCATAAAACTATAAGTCTAGCTATGCTCTATGGTAGAGAACGGATGACCATTACATACCAACCAATTTATTCTAATAAGTATATAGCAACGCGTTAATAAGATAAATATACTTGGGATTAGAAAACTCAGATAGATTCTATCTCTTTTGTCATCTAGAGTGTCTTTTTGTTTTCCTTCTTCCCCTAGTCAGGTGCATTCTCTTGATACATCCCGTGTGCTTGGTTGTACACCTTTGCGCTTTTAAAAAAAATTACTAGCTCAAAAAAATTAAAACAGATCAATGGAATTTATATATAAATAAAACAACTTCACTAGGTAAGGAGGTGAACTCAAAGACAAAGGAAGTGCATCAGAGCTACAGCTAAGGATGCTTGACACCTTGAAAATTCCTAATATTGACGGTGAAAAAACAGAAAACTAGCTAATTCTCCACATCTTACGCACATCTATCTTATTTCTGCAGAAAGCAACCTGTCAAGGCACCATAGTAACTCATATACCTGAGGGAATTTGACATCAATCAATCCTCACAACACTCCATACAACAACCAAACGTCAAACTTTCTAGGCAATGGTAATCTTCAAGAGATATTATCTACACCTCTACTACAAGGGGGCTATAATTAAAAAATTCAGAGAAATCGGCCGCATATTCCAATTCCCAACCCGAAAAGCAAGACTATAACTGAGGATTCCAATAGCATCTTCCCCCTCCATTAAGCTACGATGATATGCACTTGCAACCTCCTTGTTCACATCCAGAAGAAATAAATCATGCCAAGATGAGTAGGTACAAGACTTCAGAGTTCAGAGAAAACAAAGATGCCAAAGATGATTAAAGTACAAAAATCTACCAAGTACCAACTATGAGAATAAATAAGATAAAGAAAATACTAACCCTATGTTCCTAATTTCGTGATTTTGTACTGAGGAGTGAGGTGTGGTGCTGTGGGTAGCGGCACTGTGATTCTGTGAAGATGGCGTCGTGGGCAGCGACACAGTTTCAATTCTTTCAAAGGCGGCACGAAGAACAAATGAAACGGGGGAAATATGGGAATGACGGTGAGCGGCTGAGCAAGGGAAGAAGAAGAAGAAGAAGAAAGGGGCGGCTAACTTGCAAAGTAAGGGAAGACGAAATGAAGAAGAAAGGGGCAGTGGCTTTATCTTCTTGTAGCAAACAACGTCGTTCCTATTTCAAGGAACGCCGTCGTTTAAGTTAAGAGTGAAAAAAAAACACAGATTCAAAACGACGTCGTTTTGAATCTGTGTTTTTTATTTAAAAAAGTCAGAGTTTAGAGTCAGAGTTCAGAGTCGGAGTTCGGAATCGAATGGGCTCCAAACTTCGACTCCGACTCCGACTCCATTTTTGGAGTGCCTCCGATTCCGACTCCGTCGGAATCGGAACGGAGTTCGGTCGGAGTTAGAATTCTCGGAAATTTGCACACCCCTGCGAGAAAGGTTTATTAATTATGTCGCCAGAAATACCTATTTCCGGCAATAACTATACTTTCTACCTGCATGAAAACTCATTGGGAACAAGTTTTCCTGTGTGCTTACCTTACTGGAAAAGTATTTCTTGCTAAACATTTGGTGGGAAATTGTTATTGCACACGAATTAATTTTGCACGAATTATTTACTTGCAACATACAAAATCCTTCGAAAATGCTCCTTACCAACTTATAATTTTCCCAGAAATAATTATTTTTGACAAGAACATATAGCGAGAAATACTTTTTTTTTTTCCATATCAAAAGTTATTCTTGTATTCTACCTTATCGGAAAAAGTATTTCTAGATATATATTTGGCAGGAAATAGTTATTTTACGTGTGTTAATGTCGCAAGAACTACTTACTAGGGACGTAGATAATCATTTGGAAATGATACTTACCGACTAATAATATTACCATAAATAACTATTTTTGACAAGAACATATAGCAAGAAATTTCTCTTTTTTTTGCCATATCAAAAGTGTTTCGATCCCGCGCGCTGACCTTACCGGAAAAAACTTTTCTGTCAACATGAAAGATGCCAAGATTAGTGTTAACGTCATTTGTTGCACTTTCATATATTGTAAGAAAAAAATATTTCTTGCATGTTTTTCATCAGTAATAGTTCATTTAGTGCTTTTTTGAAACAAATAGTTTTACTAGTTCAGTCTCCATCTTTGATGGAGCATTCTTCTTAAAGTTGCATGCATAGAGGCTTGGATATGTAAGTTTGTTCTGCTCAGGCATTCTATCTTCACCCTTGGTCTTCTTAGTCCCTATAATTGATAGCTGCAAAATTAGATAACGAATGCCAAATATTAGTGTATGGTCAAATGCGAGTCAAACAACCACTCCATTCCAAACTTCTTGTTTTTCAAAGTAGTATCACCATTGACCATGTCCTAAGACCCACGGATAGACTAATCAAAAAAGTTCAAGTAGTTGAGAATAATTAAACTTGAAAACTAACCCCATAGCCTAGAGTAAAATCAACTAAGTGCATTCGCATTGCGTTTAAGTCTCATTATAATGATCAAGTTGATAGAGAGATAAAAAGAGGAGTACATATTAGACTATGATAATTCCAGCTATATATTTTCCAACTGATAAACAAGTAATATGCATGCATTCAGTTTTGTATAAAAATTATTCTCCTATCCAGGAAAAAGATGACCAACCTCTTTCGGTTTTTAAGTTAAATAATATGAGAATATGGAGTTTTCGAAAATATTATCATCCTTGCATATGCAAGTAAAATAGCAATGTTTTAACATTAGGGGAAAGACATTAACTAATTCTAAAAGCACAAGGAAAAACATTATACTTGTACCAGGAAATCAATCTGAGAAATCTTCATCTACTTTGGACCAGAAGAAAGAGTTTGCTGGAGTTTTGGGCGCTCAGACTTGTGAGAAAGCATCCATTAAAGAAGAGGTGAGTTCCCTATCGAATTAATTAAAGAAAACAGCTAATTCACGTCATGATCATCACTACTAGTCTATTGCCATTAATCGGTATTGTAGGTATATATAACTTGGGCATGTATTATTTCAATATATGACATTATATATATATATATAAAGATTAATTATTCTCCTGTACTTCACTCTATTTGCTATAGCTTTGTTCAATAATAGATGGATAAATCATTCCCAAGTTTCAATAACTTCGCACAGTTCTTGATTGGGGTTTCCCTATAAATCAAACAAATCAAAATGCTTTAATACTAATAGCTTTAGATACTAGTTTGTCACATTTTATCAATTTAGTATTGAGTGACCATCATTCAATTTTGATAACAGTTCTTCTATCCAGGAAAAAGATGACCAACCTCTTTCGGTTTTAAAGTCAAACAATATGAGAATATTATTTTTCTAACATATTATCATCCTTGTATATGCAAGTAAAATAGCAATGTTTAATAAATGGGGAAAGACATTAAGTAATTCTAAGAACATGAGGCAAAACAGTATACCTGCACCACTTCTCTACTCTTTCTCCCATCTGCATAGAGTCTATTGTCACCTAGCTCTTAACTAGTAAATGTGTCCTGGCAGAAATTTCCAGTTCCAACCAAGTCCCCACAACAGAGCAACCAACATGATCAACAAAAGGATACATGATTCTACTTGTACTCCATCATATCAAAAAGCATAAAAAGTTCAAAAAAGTCCCAACCTGCATAATGGAGGATGCCTACGCATCTCCCAAGGTCTCCTGTTGAGACTCCCTCTGGGACTCCAATTCTGTCACGCGTGCCTTTATGGGATATAGTCCTACTCAGAAAGGATTTGTTTGTTATGATGCTCATGCAAACAAATTCCGAATCTCACAAAATGTGGTTTTCTTTGAGAATCAATATTTATTTCAGTCTCAGGTTATTTCTCATCCTATTATCACTCTTCTTCCTGCTTTTGATGATGTGTCTTCCCCTCCTTCAACGCCCCTTCTTGATACTGGTCCGTCGTCTGATTCTGTGGCTCCTATACCCTGGCACTTCACCCGAGATACACATGCACCGGATAGGTATGGTTTTCCTCATACTTCGCTTACTGCCACTCTTGACACTATTTCTGTTCTTTACTCATATACTCAGGTAGCCACCCAAGCATGTTGGCAATAAGCCATGCAAGAAGAAATCAAAGCTCTTCAAGAAAATCACACTTGGGATCTTGTGACTTGTCCATCTGATGTCAAACCTATTGGTTGTAAGTAGGTGTACTCAGTCAAGTTTCGGTCTGATGGGTCACTAGACGGCCCGTCTCGTGGTTCTTGGGAATCGACAAGAGTATGGTATTGATTATGAAGAGACCATTGCACTTGTTGCCAAAATGACTACTGTGAGAACTATTTTGGCACTTGCTGCGTCGCAGGGATGGTCTCTTCGGCAGATGGATGTGAAGAATGCTTTTCTGCATGAGGACTTGAAGGAAGAAATCTATATGTCTCCACCTCCTAGCATGTTTGCTACACCTTCCTCAGATGTTTGTCGGCTACACCGATCCTTGTATGGACTGAAACAGGCTCCACATGCATGGTTTGATAAATTTCGTTCTACCCTGCTTGCTTTTCATTTTACTCAGAGTCAGTTTGATTCCTCTCTCTTTCTGCGCAAGACATCTACAGGAATTGTATTACTTCTTGTATATGTTGATGACATTGTAATTTCTGGCTCTGATAATGAGTTAATTAAGCAATTACAACAACATCTTCATGCCTTTTTTCACATGAAAGATCTTGGTCCTCTGCAGTACTTTCTTGGTCTTGAGGTGCAACTTACTCCGAGTGGTACGCTGTTACACCAGCACAAATACACACAGAAAGTGATTTCACTAGCTGGTCTCGAATCAGGTAACTCTGTTCTTACTCCCCTGGAAGTCAATCTTAAGTTTTGTTAGGAGGAAGGCGAGCTCTTATCAGACCCATCCTTATATCGACAATTTGTTGGGAGTTTGAACTACTTGACAATTACTCGTCCTGACATTTATTTTGCTGTGCAGCAAGTTAGTCAATTTATGCAGGCTCCACGACATCTTCATTTAGTTGTTGTCCGCCGTATTATCTGCTATCTGAAGGGCACCTCTACACGCGAGTTGTTCTTTCCGAAAGACTCTCCCTTACAGTTAGTAGGGTATAGTGATGTTGATTGGGCTGGCTGTGCGGATACTCGTCGCTTTGTTACTGGCTGGTGCATGTTCTTAGGCAATGCACTTATTTCTTGGAAGAGTAAAAAGCAAAACACAGTTTCTAAGTCCTCTACTAAGTCAGAATATCGTGCTATGTCTTCAGCATGCTTGGAGATCACTTGGCTTCGTGGCTTATTAGGAGAACTTGGTCTTTCTCAACTGAATTCCACTCCTCTTCATGCTGATAATACCAGTGCTATTTAAATTGCTGCTAATCCTGTATTTCATGAACGTACGAAACATATTGAAGTAGATTGTCATTCCATCCGTGAATCATTTGACAAACATGTGATTACTCTTCCTGACATCTCCACCGAATGTCAAACTGTAGACATATTTACAAAAGCACTTTCTTGACACCGACATCAGTTCTTGGTTGACAAATTGGTGCTGGTAAATCAACAAGCATCAATTTGATGAGGGTGTTAAGAGAGAATTACGGAGAGAATTATGGTATTAGTTTTACGAGAGAATTACAGAGAGAATTATGGGATTAGTTTTGTGGTTGTAAATTAGGTAGAAATAGTTGACCGACTGCTGTAAATAGTTGACATATGTGAGCATCCTATGTAAATGTAATTTCTATATAAATGAAAGAAATCCAAGAGAAAGGGGATTGAGATCAAAACTGACATATATTAGACAAAAGAGGAGGTTTAAATTTGAAGATATGTGGGTGGGGGAGCAGGCATGTGATTGAGCTGAGATATTGCATATTTTAGCTATTTAAAACCAATGTATTTCAATTGTTTCGTGACATTATTTATTGGTTTTAAATGAAAAAAATAGTTAATAAGCATAAATTCGAGTTATGATTTTTAATTGATTAATATCATGTTTATGCTTAATTTTATAACTATGATTTAATTGGACAATACTTCCTCACATATATAATATTTTTTTTAATAATCTATTTTCTTTTTAATTTATTTCGAGTGTATTTTTATTTCTTTATTTTCAGCTTAAATAAAATTCACGAGATCAAACGGTGAAGTTTTTACGTAAAGTCAAGAAGCAGTTTCACGTGTTGTCTGGGGGTGCTTTCGGTGGGCTAGTTGGACGTAAAAAGGAGACGGAATTGGGTGCAGAAATTAAGGATAGTTTCTTGCATGTTGTCTCATGCAAGACCTTCCTTTGTGTGACAACACTCCATACTGAAAACAAAAATTCTGCAACCTTTCATACTTGAAATGGATCCAATGTTGTTTTTCATTGAACACGAGCCATTTACCTCGCATCAAAGGTTTGTGGAGAACCACCCCCACCCCCCAAAATGCCGGCCCGCTCTCCCAACAGACTCTCTCTCTCTCTCTTAGAGTAATGAGATGTTATGCTTTCTAAAGTTCAGCAAGTTCGTTTCATTTTTGTAATGTGTGCAATCACCTATTCGGATCCACCATCGATCACTTCATGGTTTTAAGTAGTATCTGGTATTTGATGTTTTTTATGCACGACTGGATGGGATAGGGTGAGTTGGAGATCAAAATTTTGATGTGGGTCTGAATTCCTCTGAGCTCCATTATTCTAGAGTTCTCTAAATACTCTTATTCATGAGCATTTCTACAGATTCGTTTTTCATCTATATGACTGCTGTAGACAGGCCGCATGTTATTTTTGTCCACTAAATCAGAATTTCTTGCGTGTCATAAAGGTTAGATTGTAGTGTTGACGTGAATGGCGGTGACTGATGCTCAAAATCCCCTTCTTGGAGAAACATGTGGTTCTTTACTGCAGAAACTGCAAGAAATATGGAACGAGGTTGGGGAAAGTGATGAGGAACGCGACAAGATGCTTCTTCAGTTAGAGCAGGAGTGCTTGGACGTATACAAGAGGAAGGTTGAGCTGGCTGCTAAGTCAAGGGCACGGCTTCTTCAGGCCTTATCAGATGCCAAACTTGAACTTTCCAGTCTTCTATCAGCTCTTGAAGAGAAAAGTTTTGTTGGGATTCAAGAGGAGGCTTCAGGGACAATCAAAGAGCAGCTTGCAGCTATAGCACCAGTACTTGAACAGCTTTGGAAATAAGAGGAGGTAGTTTGTCCCCGATAAGCTTGGAGGAAAATAAAACAAAAGACACAAGGCAATCTACGCCAGAATCTGGTGAAGGGAACCTTCATTCACGTGATGGAAGGGATGAAAACAGTGATGAAAACCTGAAGCATCATGAACATGCAGAAAAGGAACCAGATACCATTTCGAAGGACTTGACAAGCTTGAATGAGAATGGTCTGTTAATTTCAGCATGTGAGAATCGTAACCTGTAAGGAAGCAAATAGTTCTAGAGGCTGATAACCTTTCATGGTTGGTCGAGATTTCAGCAGTGCAGCAGAAAAATAATGCAGAAAAAGTCAAGCACCGAAAGCATCACTCACCTAATGCAGAAAATAAAGAATTCCACACACATGCAGCAGCTTCAAGCTGGAACTCATTGACAGCGCACCTGCAGAAAGACAAAGCAACTTGTAACATGCAGTCAACACATGCACATGCAAAAAGGAAGAGAAGCAAAGTCATTCACGGATGACAGCAGTGCAAAAAAAAAAAAAAAACAAAAATGCAGAGAATGGAATGATGTTCGGCTGGGATGCGTGATTTACGGAGAGAAGCTGAAGTTGAAGTGAGGTGCATGATTAAATGGAAAAGAGATGAAGAAAAGAAGCAGCATCAATCATGGTTCACATGCAACTCCAGATTATATTTTTTTTTTTGTTTGTTCTGTTACTTCATTAAGTTAGCTATAAGGTTGAAAACTCTATAAAAACTTACGGATGGCAGCAGGAAAAAGAGAGAACGGAAGAAGGGAGACACATACTGAATTTACACATACTTGGACGTTACAGCAGAAGCAATTTAGTTTTTTCCTCTGTTTTCTATTTTTTTTTCATGTTCTTTGTATTCCGTTTGTTCCACACTTGAGAAGAGAAAGAACTTTAAAACTTAGTTTTCATTTTCAGTTTTATTTTTATCTCAGTTTCAGTTGTTGTTTCATTTTATTCTCATTTTCAGTTTCATTTCTTTAGAGAAGCATTCGGTTGGGGTATCAATTTTTTTATTTTTATTTTTTGGTTTCTCGTTGGAAGAAAGCTCTCTCTCGGCTAAGTTTTTTTTTTTATTAGGTGGTAGCTTCAATTTTTTTTTCTTGCTTTATTATACTCTGTTTTCGGATAGACCTTAGGATAAATGGAACCAAGTTTTCAATTATAATCTTTAGCATCTTTCGTTCCATACGGGAGGTGGCGAGCAGCTCTTTTTATTTTTATTTTTATTGTTTTCTTACATTTTCGTTGAGTAGAGTCGACGGAAGTTACTAGTTTTTTTTTTAGACTACTTTTCGTTCAGTTTTTATTTTCTTTCTTTCATTTGGACTGGGCATAGGCGGAAGCTTTTTCTATAAGCAGCTTCATTTATTTTTCTACATTGGAATTTCTTTAGAGAAGCAGGAGAGATCAATTTAATGGTTCTTCTTTAGCTTCTGTAGTAGAATTCCAGACCTTAGGTGGGAGGCGGCTAGTTGTTGTTTTTTTTTATTTATTGTTTCTCTTTTTTGATGGTAGACGAACGGTTGTTTTTTTTTTACGTTGAAGCATTTTACGTTAAAGATGGAAGCTAAGAGCTTTGAGTTTAATTTTCATTCAGCATTTATTTTTTTAACTTTTGGTTGTGGCGTTCGGCGTATTTGATTTTGTTTTTGGCATCTTTAGTTTTATTTTTTTGGACGCCGGGATTCATTTCTTTTTACCTTTCATTTTCATCATTTGTGGAATTATTTTCATTTCTTCTTAGTTTTCATTCGGCGGCCAGTCTTTATTTTTATTTTTATTTTTTTCTTTTCTCTTCTTGTTTTACGATATCGTTGTCCAGAGCTTAGTGGTCAGTTTCATTTTTATGGCTTTGCTTAGATTAATTTTTGTTGAACAAGTCTCATTTTTTCGGCAGCTTTAGTTTTATTTATTTATTTATTTTGGATATTTCGTTGAGTAATTTATTTATTTATTTTTGTTTACTTATTACTTGTTATTTATTTTTTCGCATTTCTTTAATCTTTCTTGTCTTTGAGTATTTTCAATTTTTAGTTTGTATTTTATTAATTATTTTCTAATCTAGTTTAATTCTTAATTTAGTTTTATTAATTTCTTAATTTAATCTTTTAGTCATTTACATTTCAAATCCGACAATCAAAAATCTAAAAACATGAATCTAGTCCATGACTAGTAAAATTTCCTTCCATTGCACATACCATTTATTTTTTTTCTTTGTGAAATTTTTCACAATTTTTCAACGAGTTTAAATTTTGAGTAAATTTTTCTTGAGGAGACGATTTAGGAATTTATTCCTTATTAGTACACGACATCCTCCTGCACTTGGGAGAGCATTAGTGCTACTCATTTTTGAGTGAGTCAGCATGTGAAGACATTATTAAATCTGTTTGGAGAGGGGATAGGGTCTATGATGATATGCATACTGTTATGGATTTAATCAAGGATTGTGGCACTCATTTGGACAATTGGAATAAGACTACTTTTGGCAATGTTCAAAAGCAGTTACATAAAGCAATAGCAGAATTATAGAGGGTTTGTGAAGTTGATCCAATGGGAGAGTATTTAGATGATCAAAATGAGGCTCGAGAAGACGTACAAAAATGGTTAGAAAGGGATGAGGCTATGTGGTGACAACGATCTAAGGCCTTGTGGCTTAAAGAGGGTGATCAAAATCCAGGGTATTTTCATATGAAGGCTTCTCAGAGAAAAAGAAAAAATAGCTTGATTAAAGTTAAAGATGAGCAAAGGGCCTGGCAATTTGGGGAGCAAGGGGATCATATTATTCTTCATTATTTTGAGGAGTTCCTTTCTACTTCTAATCCTAGGGGTTCAACATATTTTCTTTAGTCAATTGTTGGAAAAGTAACTGGTCCAATGAATGCTGCTCTCAGTCAGATTTATACAGAAATAGGGGTGGTGGCTGCTTTATCTCAAATGCATCCTTCCAAAGCACTTGGTCTGGATGGAATGTCTCCAATGTTTTACCAAAAATATTGGCATGTAGTGGGTAATGTTGTCACAGGAGAAGTGTTAAAGGCTCTTAATACTAGTGAGTTGCCTTCGTCTATTAATCACACTCATATTACTCTTATTCCAAAGAAGAAATCCCCTACTACTGTTGCTGATTATAGGCCCATTCGTTTGTGTAATGTGGCCTATAAATTGATTGCAAATGTGCTTTCTAATAGGCTGAAAATAGTGCTATCTTCAGTTATTAGTGAAAGCTAGAGTGCTTTTGTTACGGGTCGTTTAATCATTGATAATGTTCTTATTGCTAATGAATTGGTTCATTTTTTAAAGCATAAGAAAAAAGGCAAGAAATGTTACATGTTTATTAAGTTGGACATGAGTAAGGCCTACGATCATGGTGAATGGAGTTTTCTTTCCCCTGTAATAGAGGTGATGGGTTTCCAACAGAGTTTTATTGATTTGATTATGTATTGTGTGAAACCTGTTACTTTTTCAATTTTGGTTAATGGAGAGCCAAAATGGCCTTTATTCCTTCTAGGGGTTTAAGACAAAGGGACCCTTTGTCCCTTTATCTTTTTCTTTTATGTATAGTAGGTCTTATTACACTGTTAAAAGAGGCAGGCTTAAGAAAGGAAATTTCTGGTATAAGAATTTGTAGAGGGGCGCCAAACATTAATCATTTGCTCTTTGCCAATGATAATGTTATATTTTGCAAAGATGATGTGGATGAGAATAGGAGGGTGCAATCTATCTTAAACTTGTATGAGTGTGTTTCGGGTCAAAAAATTAACAAGCAAAAAATAGCCATGGTCTTTAGTGGTAATGTGGATAGGGATTTGAGAGAAGAACTTAAACTGTTATGGAGTAATAGTGAGGTGCAGCAATATGAGAAATATCTTGGGTTACCACCAATTGTTGGTAACTCAAAAAAAAGAGCCTTTCAATCCATTAAACAGACGGTTTGACAAAAACTTCAAAGTTGGAAGGAGAAGTTATTATCTCAAGGGGGTAAGGAGGTGCTTTTAAAGGCTGTTGCTTTATCGATACCCACTTATCATATAAGTTGCTTTCTTCTGCGCTCTGGTTTATGTTCTGATTTAGAAGGACTAATGTCAAGGTTTTGGTGGGGGCAACAAGGTGAAGAAAAAAGGATTCATTGGGTTAGTTGGCGTAATATGTGTGAGGGTAAGTCGAAAGGGGGAATGGGGTTTAAAGATTTACACATTTTCAACCTTGTTCTCCTTGCTAAGCAAGGTTGGAGGCTTCTTCAAGATAAGACCTCCTAGCTATATAAGTTGTTAAAGGCAAAATATTTTGGACTACAAATTTCTTTGAAACTAAGTTGGGAAATTGTCCTTCATATACATTGAGGGGAATAGGGAGGCTAAGAGATGGTTAAGAGAAGGGCGTCGATGGTGGATTGGGGATGGTCAAACTGCTCATATGTGGACTGAAAAGTGGATCCCAAGTTATAAGTCATTGGAGCAAGAAATGGGTTACTCAAATCAATACAGAAGTGACTTGATTATATGAGATGGTGGAATTTGGATAAAATTAGATCTCTCTTCAATCCAAATATAGTGGCAAATATTTTGAATGTGGTGATCTCTCCTAGAATTATGGCTGATAAATGGATATGGGAGCGTGAAAGAAGTGGCCAGTTTTCTGTGAAAAGCTATTACCGATTGATTATGCAACACAAGAATTCTACTTCAGCTGAAGGCTCTAATAGTATGAGGCAGCATAAATTATGGAAACTTCTGTGGAAGATGCCGGTTCCTAATAAAGTTTGAGTTTTTGCATGGTGTGCTTGTAAAGAAGTTTTGCCTACTAAGAAAATCCTGTTGAAGAAGCATGTTATAATTGAGGGAAACTGCTGTTTTTGTTTGAATTCAGTTGTAGATTTGTATCATGCAGCTTTTAGCTGTGTTTAGTTGAGAGAGATTTGGCATTAGTTTTTTCCACCTTTGGATGGCACTGTTCATGCAATTTTCTTTGATCTGGTATTGCAGCTCTTTGAAGGTGAAGAGCTTGACAGATTAAGCTTATTCTTTAGTCTGGCTTGAGGGTTATGGTATAGGAGGAATAAAAAGGAATTTGAGCAACAGATTTTGAGTGTAAAGCATGTGACAGAACATGCTTCATGTCTTATGAAGAATTTCAAGGAAGTTAAGGTAAAGACTCGGCTTCAAATGAAAGACCATTTCAGTTAGAAACCTCTACCAACAAATGTGATGAAGTTGAATATAGATGGGGTTTTGTTTGGAGAACTTAATAAGGCAGGACTTGGGGTGCTTCTTCGTGATGCTGCTGGGAATGTGATCATGGCTGCTAGTAAGGCTGAAAATGATGTTGAAAGTCCAAAAACTATTGAACTTTTAGATGTTTTTAGCGAGCTACAACTCTGCTCTAGCATGGGTATAACTAATATAATTGTTGAGAGTGATTGTTTGATGTTAGTGGAATCTCTACAACAAAATAACATGGTTGATTCAGTTATGGCTGTGCTGTTTGCAGAGGTTTCCTGGCTCAAAAATTGCTTTTTAACATGTTCATTTAATCATGTTCGTAGAGAGGGGAATAGAGCAGCACAAAGTTAGCTAGAAATGCATAGAGAGTTGATAGAATTGACATGTAGTGGGATTGTATTCCAGACTTTCTTTCTCAAACCATTAAACATCTTAATCGTCATATGGTATGAATGAAATACTTTGTTTCTTAAAATAATAATAATAAGATGAAGAATAATAATAATAATAATAATTTAAAAAAATCATTCAGAATGGTTTACAGTTTTGTTTACAGTTTCTATGAATTTCGCTCTTATGTTTAGGCTCTTCGGAATGGTTTCTATTTTCTTTTGGGACGGGGGTTTTGTACGAGAGAATAAAGGATTTGGGGGAATTTCCTGTACGAGAGAGGGGGCCGTTCTCTACGAGAGAGATGAGGGAGAATTTGGAGTTGAGATTTTTGTCTTTGACAGCAACCGCTGAGGGACGTAGCATCTTCGCTTGAACATTAGATGCATTTTGAATTTACTCATTTTTTTAAAAGAGCGCTGCTACATGTACAAAGACTTTTTCGCACTGTTTTTTACGCTTTGACATGGCACTGTAAGATTTGCAACCCATTTTCGTTTTAACAATTCAATTCTGTCAAATTTGTAATGTATAAAATTTATTATTTAATTTTTTATTTTTCAAGTTATACAATTTTTTTTATATAATAACATTAAATACATTTTTAATGTGTGTAAATTTTGAATAATCATTTTACAAATAAGTGGACTCTACTTAAAAAAAATAAAATTAATTTTGTCATATATAGTTTAGAGTTACCCACTTTTTTTAAAAGAGTGCATGAATTTTGCACATTTTAAGATTGTAAATATTATTTATCTTTTCTTATTCATTACAAACCATATGTGCAATAATTATAGTTTTGCCCTGTATTTATTTTCTTATGTCCAGTTAAAAGAAAAAAAGTGGATAAAAGTGGGATTTATATGAAAAAACATTTTTTTAATAGAAAATTCTATTTTTTTTTAATGCATGAAGTTTGCATATTTAATATTATTTTAAAAAAAGTATATTTATCATTTTTATACCATACACCACACATAACTTTTTAATTTTTTTTTTCTTACAAAATGTGTGGTATATAAATAATGAGTAGAAGATGTCAATTAATTTAAAAAATAATAATAATAAAGAGAAATGTTAAAGCTCGGGAGCTTTTTTTCTTACCGAATTCATTTTTTTATTATTATTTTTACATAGTGATTAAGTAAATTTTTTTAAATGATGTTGTGAATTTCAAAAAAAAATATTTAAGAATATGAAAAAAAATAAATTAAAAAAAGAAGAAGGTTGATTCAGTGACTTTTTTGATAAAAAAAAAAAAAAAAAAATTAATAGCTGTAGTAGCTTTACTCAATAATAAATATTGTGCTTGGGGTATTTGGTTGGTCTAGACACTTGACCTCTTTTGTTTAAAAATAAAATAATTAGAGTACATAAGTGTGTAAGAAACACCACGTGAAAATATACATATTGTTATGAAACTAAGAGAGAAATGATATTGCAAGATAAATCATTGTTATTCAATATAAAACTTCTTTATATACAAGTGAATGATACCCATATATATAAGAGTACAAAAGAGTTTAGGTATACCCTAAGTCTTAATTGACTACTAAGGGCGGTCAATTATGACGGCTAAGGGTGGTCATAATTGACGGCTAAGGATGGTCAATTATGACGGCTAAGGGCAGTAATTGATGGCTAAATATGGTCATATAAATCCGTTTATAACGCTCTCCCTTTGGATGACCATACATAAAGAATATGCCTCGTTAAACCCTTGCCAAGTAAAAATCCAGTGGGAAAAAACTAATGACGAAGGAAAAAGAGTACAATATTCTTGTGTATTGCCAAGTGCTTTAAGATTGCCTCATTAAAACCTTGCAAAGGAAAACTCAGTGGGATAAAACCTTAACGAAGGAAAAAGAGTACAATTAGCACAAGTCTTCAAAACATTACTCCCCTGAAAAGTGCATGATAATATGTCTTCAAGTCTCCGCATTCCAATGTTATGTACCATCTTCTTAAATGTTGCAGTTGATAATGCTTTAGTGAATAAATTTGTCAGATTATCACTTGATTGTATCTGCTTGACACTAATTTCACATTTCTCCTTATGAATTGCAATGATCTCTCTGTGTGGATCTGAAAAATAACATGCATCCGCATATCCAACTAATTTTGGACTTGATCCATGTTGATAAAATAATCTTATATCAATCGTACCTTAGAAGTAACGAATGACATGTTTAATACCATTTCAATGTCTTTGAGTTGGTGCGGAGTTATATCTTGCAAGTAAATTAATTGAAAATGTAATATTAGACCGAGTGCAATTTGCAAGATATATCAGGGCTCTAATTGAACTGAGATAAGGTATTTTAAAACCAAGAATTTCTTCATCATCTTTACAAGGACGAAATTGATTTTTCTACACATCAAGTGATCGAACAACCATTGGAGTACGCAAGAGATGAGCTTTGTCCATATAAAAGTTCTTCAAAACATTATAGTGAAAGGTCTTTGCGTTGATGCATCTCAATATTATGTACCAACTCTTTAAATGATGCAGTTGGTAATGTTTTGATAAACAAATTCGCCATATTAATTCAAGATCGTTTTAATATTAAATTCACTACTCTTCTGGTGTTGTGCTCTTTTGGAGTTCTTGTGAATAACATAATTAGTGGAGAAGTCATCAAAGTTGAACTGCCAACCTCCATATTCAACAAAAACGGTGGCCACCTTTTTAGACCAGACAAGCACCGTAGGATTTTGCAGCTCTTTTGTAGCTGTCAAGCGCCACAGGGCTATGATGTTACATCTCTTGTCTCTTGTAGAGAGATGCTTCACGAGAGACGTTGTAAAGTAATAGAGATGCTTTGTCCTTCCTTTTACTCACCTGAGGATGTTGCTCTTATCATAAGAGCAGAGATTCATTTTTCTAGAAGGAATTATTTTGATGTCGTTTTAGAATCAAGATTTCTTAATGCTCAATATTTTGCCTCTGTTACGACCATGTCTCAGATGTTATTAGCTAAAGTGAATGAGGTCAACCAACTCAATAATTAAATATCTTAATTGCATTAGGAGCTCTCTGTGAAGAGTTGTAAGAACAAGAAACTGAAAGAAAAGAATAAGACGCTAAAACAGTATGCCGGTGATCTTCAATCACGTATAGAGAATCTGGAAAGATAATAGGCTCAAATATAGAATTAGCCGCAACAGATATTTGAAGAAATCCAAAGACTTAGAGAATAAGGACAAGCTACATTTAATTTTGCCACGGATATCTGACAAAGTCCAACTTATAATAGAGTAGGGGCAAGCTGCTTTTAATTTTACGGTCTAGTAAATAACTGTAGGATATCTGTGTTTAGCGTATCCTCTATCAATATATTAAATTTTGTATTACTTTCACAATTTTCTCTATAAAAGAAATATTCAGCTCATCTTCATTCGTATCCCATCTTCTTCACTTTTATGTAATTAGTCTGCATTCTTCTTGTGACCAATATATGAGGTATTCTACACCTCGTTCATTAGTTTTTTCTGCTTCTACCATAGATGCTATAATGAAATACAATAATGATCTTATTAATAAGTCAGATGATAATGTTATCTACGAGCCTGTGAGTCTTGGTACCCGATACTCATTAACCATTGTCACATTTTCTCAGCAACTACAATCCAAAACTTGTAAGGTTGACAAACTCAACGAGTAAATTTCTATCCTTCAGCGACTTTTTCTAGAGTCCAACATGAAGGTAGGAGATATAAAGCAAGAGAATTGGAATTTACAATCCTTGCTTGACTCTTCTTTTCGATTGCTTATTCCTTTAGACATGGATGTCATGCAAATTTATGAATAGCAAGATCATTTAAAGAATGAGGCGAAGAGTCTCAAATTTCTGTAATTTTGTTTCGAGATAATAAAATAATATTTCACAAATATTCACATTGTGTTTTTATCTTCTGGTAGATGTTCTATGTGCTCCATTTTATTTCTCCTTTAATCATGCACATTTCTTACAAAACCGTAATATAAATTTGAAATACTAATTGTATTTAAGAGATGGTATTTCAGAAGAGGCTCTCTTCTGGACGGTTACGCTGTTCCCAGTCCTTTAACAAGAACAAATTACAAATAGACATGTGAGCAATCTACATCTAAATACTTGAACCACATTATAGGGGATAGCAAATGTAACAGCCCGCTAATTCTTATCTCTTCACCATTTTCTTCTTTTTCTTTTCACACATAGTAGACGGCAAGACAATCCGTTTTGGATTCTTTCCCGACAGTAGTCACTCTCTCTCTCGTCTCTACCCTCACCCGAAATCACATGCATAATTATCTTTTTCCGTAAATCACGTTACTTTGTTCTTCACCGACAACTGTAAAATCATGAACAGTTTTATCCTAAACGTTGTACCTCGATGGCGTTTTCCGGTTTTTATACATCGAATTTCAAAATATTAGATAAGCTTGTTTTAAAGTAGCACAATTATAATAATTTAATGAGCTCTGAAAATATTATAATTGTGGATATTTATTTAGATTAAATATTTTAATTGTTTTAAGATATTAAGAGGTTTAATTTTACGTTGAAAATTCTTATTTAAATTAAATGGTTTTATCCTCTTTGAGTGATTAAAGATACTTTATCATTTTATATAATGATGAAGAAATATTATTTTATAAACTTAGTTTATAAAATAATATTCTACCTTAATTCATCGTAGTGTTTTATTTAAAGTGTTTTATTTAAAATAAAACATTTACGCGTTTTTAATCAGTGTTTTAACTCACAGTTGGTTTATTTGAGGATCCCGAAATGTAGAATTGAAGTGATATACTCAGGCCCTACCTTTTTCTCTTCACTTTTTCTTTTTTTCTTTTTTTTTTTCTTTTTTTTTTCTTTCTTTTTTCTCTCACTCTCTCTCTTGGCCGACAGGTTGCTAGACTCCACCATGACCGTTCGTTTTGAAGCTCCAGCCGGCGCCACCTCCGGCCGCCGGACCTCACCTCCCTCACCGGCCTCATCCCCTCCCTCCGGCGAGTACAACCACGCCGGTGGTGTACTAAACCGGCCTCTCCTTCTCTCTCTTTCTCTCTTCAAAG
>QGSO01000398.1:20000-63661 GCA_011037825.1 Carya cathayensis | reverse complement strand
TTATCTTTTCCGTAAATCACGTAATTTGTTCTTCACCGACAGCTGTAAAATCATGAACAGTTTTATCCTAAGCGTTGTACCTCGATGGCGTTTTTCCGGATCTTATCCATCGAATTTCAAAGTATTAGATAAGCTTGTTTTTAAAGTAGCACAATTATAATAATTTAATGAGCTCTGAAAATATTATAATTGTGGATAATTATTTAGATTAAATATTTTAATTGTTTTAAGATATTAAGAGGTTTAATTTTACGTTGAAAATTCTTATTTAAATTTAAGTGTTTTATGCACTTTGATTAATTAATGATACTTTATCATTTTAAATAATGATGAAGAAAATATTATTTTATAAACCTTAGTTTATAAAATAATATTCTATCTTAATTCTTCTCAGTGTTGTAATTAAGTGTTTTATTAATTTAAATGATTTTATCATCTTCGATTAATTAACGGTACTTTATCATGTTTATATAATGATGAGGAAATATTATTTTATAAATTTTAGTTTATAAAATAATATTCTACCTTAATTCATCGTAGTGTTTTATTTAAAGTGTTTTATTTAAAATAAAACATTTACGCGTTTTTAATCAGTGTTTTAACTCACAGTTGGTTTATTTGAGGATCCCGAAATGTAGAATTGAAGCGATATACTCAGGCCCTACCTTTTTCTCTTCACTTTTTCTTTTTTTCTTTTTTTTTTTTCTTTCTTTTTTCTCTCCCTCTCTCTCTTGGCCGACGGGTTGCTAGACTCCACCATGGCCGTTCGTTTTGAAGCTCCAGCCGGCGCCACCTCCGGCCGCCGGACCTCACCTCCCTCACCGGCCTCATCCCCTCCCTCCGGCGAGCACAACCACGCCGGTGGTGTACTAAACCGGCCTCTCCTTCTCTCTCTTTCTCTCTTCAAAGATATGGGTCTCTAGGGGTTTTTCACATTTTTGGACCACCATACACGGCCAAATCAACCACCAAGCACCACCATTGGACTCACCTCTACTTATGCATTTATGCTTTTACTGCCATGCATGCATTTTTAACCTGTGTGTGAGTTTTATGTTAACTTACTGAGATTTGTAATCAAATCTCACTGTGGTAGTCCCAACTACCATTCCCCCCGAATGGTAGATCTTGTTACAGGACCCAAAGGAGAATTGGAATCTGACCAACTGAATACGGTCAACTAGGCCACGGTGCGATGTTGATGATGGTATAGTATTTAACTCAGGTTAATACTTGTACTTTTGGAGTTGTATTTCAAGTATTCTTTTGATCACAACCATTTTGGACTAGTGTGGTGATCACGGCTTTTTAGTATGCCTTTATGTATGAAATATGTTTCAAGTATTTGGGATAATTTTTAGTTTGGTGCATAGTATTGCTAAAGAAAAAAAAAATTATCCGCTGCGAATATTGCATAATGCTAGATGCATGTTAGGAACATTGCATCTTATATGTCATGAACGGGGGCAGGTAACCTTGTGTTGCATGTCTCGAACGCTTCAAATGTCCGTTCAATCCAAGCGGAATTTGGGGGCGTCACAGCAAAGTCCAATACGTTAGAAAAATAGAGAACAAATTCACTTCGGTATTATCCCTTGCACTCCGCCGCATGCCCCAGTCCGTCGCAACCCGTCGAGCGCCACATCACCCCTCCCTCCCTTCCTCTGCTCTCTCTCTCTCTCTCTCTCTCTCTCTCTCTCTCTCTCTCTCTCTCTCTCTCTCTCTCTCTCTCTCTCTCTCAGGAATCGACTCCCTCCCTCCCATTGAGCCCACCCATTCAATGTTTATCTAGATCTTACAAAAATCGCACTGTATTTTATAAATACAAAAATCATAGCTCTACACCAAAATTTTCACACTAACATTTGAAAGAAATCTGGGGAAGATTTTTTAAACTAGTAATCGTAGCTCCGTCCAAAAACTTTTTGGTAGACTATTGTAAATTTACATTAGAAAGAATATGAAGGAACAACCAATTTTCTACCTTTGCTCATGGGATAAAATTGATTTCGTTTATCAAGGCTTTGTACACCTGAAAGTAAAAATGTAAGAAAGTTCACTGTTAGTCCATCGTACATGCATCTTTCCGATATTTGGTTTGAATTTTACTGCAATTAAAATTGAAAAGAAAAAAAAAATGAAAAGAAAACCTCAATGATCATGGGTAGAAACTCAGAAGCAACTTTGAAGATGACTTCTTGATTTCCCTGAATCATCAAAAGAGTGAAGATGACTCACTTTGTTGCATTTCGGTATTTGGATGAAGTGGGTGGGGCTTGGGCTTGAGGGAGAGAGTACTTCCCGAGAGAGAGAGAGAGAGAGGGAGATGGAAAATGTAAAGTTTCTCTACAATGCAGCCACAAGGTTGAAAAATAGAGTGTCTACGTGGCACATTCTCATTTGATGCCATTTTTTATAGAAGAAATGATATGCCTACGGGAAGATTTTCTTATTTTAGAACTAATAATTTCATTCATCTCCCCCTCGAACCCGAAAGGGTTTCTGATTTATATTTCAAATATGTGCAGTTTTCATAAGCTCTTTTGGAGTCTCAATGATATTTAAATCATCTATATAAACTGCAATAAAAGCTAATGTAGATACTAAAAATATATGGAAAATAGCTTGTTCCACATGCGTTTGGATTGTTTTTGATCATATAAGAATTTTTGAAACTTGATATAATAAGTACTTCAGGACTATATGTTTCATGCATTTTCATATCTAGTGATCCATATAAATATGCAGTTAATCATGCATACCCAAACTCTCGGTAACTATTAAGCAAATAAAAAAACCTCAAAATAATTTCATCAACTTCAAAAGTATATCAATATTATTTTTGCGAGAAACCAACTTGTAATTTATTTATCACATTTTCATTTTCTTTATACAAATACCCACTGATATTCAACAAGCATCACCCTTTTAGGTGTTTGGACTAGAAGTCTATATGTATCACATTTTACTAGTGATATCAATTCTGCAGGAATTGCTTCTTTCTATTTTGGCCAATATTTTTACGTCGGTATTATTCGACAATTCTTGACTTACTTTTTTCATTACTTTTGGTAATGTCATGTGCTATCTTATATGAAACTACATTGTCGACAACGGTTTTATTTCTATTTAGAATTTCTCCAATACTCATGAAATGTATCGAGATCTCGTTATTTTCAGGTACCTGTCCGTCTTCAAGGGAAGACATTTTATGAAAAACCTCTTCAGGAGGATTATACTCTTCAGGAATTTTTATTATAAGAGAATTTTGTACAGAAAATTTGGATCGATCTTATTGCTTGTTTTGTAGGTACGGCTTATTAGGAGCACTAATTTCTTTTCTTTGTGCTTTTCTCTTTCGGGATGCTTTATCTTTTGTATCAATAGGTCTTATACGCTTTTAGACATATCTTATGTTCATTAGACTACTAAATTTCTTAATTTTTCTATGAGGACTTCAATCTTTACTGAGATTTTAGCAGCTAGAATATAAGATATTTTTATCTTATTGCATCCATAAATTAATTATCATCTGAACTTCCAGTTCACTTATGATAATCAAGATAACGTCGAATTATTTCATTTTATTTGTTTCTAGCAAATTTTTATTTCCGCTCATGGTGGGAAGACTTTATAGTAACTGAATTTTCTGGTTCTTTTATAGACATCCATATGAAAATTATTCGACTTATCGTAACTGATTTTGAATGATCAAGTTAATCATGAAAAACACACAAATATTTTGAATTATACCACTTTTGATGCATCATAATATTTAATTTAATAGTTGTATAATATCATCTCAAAGAGAAAGCTGATAGTTTTTCTAATATGAGCTTCTGACCCGAAATCATAAAAGTACTGTAAAGATATTCATTACCACGTCCAAGCTCTTGATTTCTTTGAAAAAAATGCACAATTCTCTTATGAGAATGATATAAATCCAATATTATTCATTTCAGGAAATTATGTGGAACTAGTAGGATGTGACTAATGATTTCTTAACAAAAACATATTATTTTGCTCAGCCACTAAAAGACAAGATATAAGTTTAGAATATCTTGTAAATTTTCGCACTCGATATTGCTACTTCAAGAGAACATTTGAAACATTCATTTTAAAAAGATATTATTTAGTGAATTTTCTCTACATAATTTCAATTATACAATTTCATGTGCATTAATCATAACGAACTTTTGGAAGGGTCTCAATCTTTTGATACAAGTATCACTCCCTTAAACTATCTCACAGAATCAATAGATTTTTTATTATGAGATACTCAATAAAATTATTGGTTTAGGGCGATCCTTCAGGAATGCTCCGTTTCTATTTTAAGATGAATCTTATCATCAATAATTCATAACAAGTATTAAAAAAACAAATAGAACTTGTATACAAACTATGTGAATAAAAATTGAACACTGATATAACTGAAATGTAAATCATGAAAATTTTAATTCACCATAGATATAACTGAGATGTAAACTGTGTGAATAAACATAGAATTTTATCAAGTAATAATAAAGAATATAAACTTTCATACTCACCTTAGGGATTGCAAATAATATATTGAAAAACCTACTTGAAGTAGAAGATCACTAGCTTCAGAATCAATAGAATCTTGTGCTGCAAACGTGTTATGAAACTAAGAAATAAATGATATTGCAAGAGAAAGCGTTGTTATTCAATGCAAAACTTCTTTATAGACAAGTGAATGATACCCATATATATAGGAGTACAAAGGAGTTTAGGTATAGTTTAAGCCTTAATTGATGACTAAGGGCGGCCAATTATGATGGTTAAGGGCGATCATAATTGACAGCTAAAGACGTTCAATTATGACGGTTAAAGACGATCATAATTGACAGCTAAAAATATTCTTAATTAATGACTAAATATGATCTTACAAATACGTTTGTAACACATATAGGATTTTCCTTGTCAAAACGAAAATGGGTTGGAAATCTTGGTGTGCCACGTAGAGCATAAAAACCAGCGCATAAAAGTCTTGGTACATGTTTTAGCGCTCGTAAAGTCATAATTATGCAAGGGAGATAAAGCAACCCCTCGAATATTGCATCCTACACATGCGTATTTTCTAGCTAGCTAGATTCAAGGAAAGTAGTAAATTTTTTTATTCCAAATATTTTATATGGTTAGTTTTAAAATAAAAAATAGATTTTTAAATCAAAAGTAATATTGGATATAGTCTTAGAGATATATAAATTTTGTGTACTCTTTTTGAAAAAAAATAGGATCTATCATTAAAATAAAATAAAAATTCGTATAAGTCCAAGAGTTATCCACTTTTTTCAAAATGTGTGCACAAGATTTATATACCTACAAATATTATTTCTCTAAAAGAAATGTAGATTTAAAGTGTAGTTTGCCAAATGTGTCATGAATCTACAAAATGACTATAATTTTCGTTTGGATAGTGAAAGTGTTTCATCTTATCTCATCTCATTATTATAACATTTCCAAATTTCCACACAAGATATAATAAATAATTCAAAATTTTCAAATATCAGAATAATAATATTATTAAAAAATAATATTATAACAATATTTTATTCAAATTTCAAATTTCATCTAAAACTATTTCATCTCATCTCATCTCACTATCCAAACCGCACTTAAATGGTAACACCAAAAGAGAAAATATTCTTTTTTTTTTTTTTTTAGACAGTTGGGAGATAGGAGGTTTGAATTCCCCGGCTCCATTTTAAAGATTGTGGGTTATGCCAATCAGGCGTCAGACTTTTGACAAAAGGGAAAACATTCAACAACTGTTGATGTTTGATAGTTCTTTAATATAATGTGAAGGTAGGAAATTAACAGAATAATTAGACGTTTTAGATGAGATGCCACATCTTGATTTTGACACAAAATAAAATCTGCCAACTGCTATTATGATTATTTGGTGGATAGGATATCGTTGACATTCATGCTTAATTAGTTACTTGAATTCTTACATCCCGTCCTACTTAGTTATCAACACATTCATTTTTCTTTTATCATTTTGTTCTAAATATGGGCTATTTTTACCATTTCTTTTCTTTTTCTTTTTCTTTTTCTTTTTCTTTTTTTAAAAAGAAAAAGAGAGAAAAAATGCGTTTTACATCAAGAGTACGGTTGATTGAAAGGAGATATCCGGCAACATTTCCATTATACAAAGTTTTATTTTTCAAATTTGGTCTAAGAATGTTTTTCTGAATAGCATCATATTAAATTGTCACTGGTCTTATAAGCATGGATGTTTTTTTTTTTTCCCACCATATGAAAATTATTCTCGCTGTTAATCTAACACTGTTAATCATAATAAAAAACCGTTTCTTTTTCCTCATGTATATATTTAAATAATACTTAGAAAATTTAATATATTGGTCCTTTCCTAGGTGTGCTTGGTTGTTGAAATCAACTCAACTCACCTCAAACTAATTATTGACAAAACATACTAATTTTTCAATTTTTTGTAAAAAAGTTAAACTCATCTTAACCTATTTCATACATTCAATTACATATCCCAACCAAATTATATTAAAAAATATCTCAAAGAGACCCACAAAACACTATTATTTATACAGATGCAACCTTAGATCCATCACTTTGGGTTTTTTTTTTATTTTTCTTTTTATTATTATTATTTTTTTTATTTTAAACTTGGACCAAACCCTCTCAATTTTTACCCATTTCTAAGAATGGTGAAGGAAGTAGCTTACTCATAGATCCATCACTGCATTTTCTTGAAAACGGGTGTCATTTCAGATCAAAATGATTGATTCAATCTATGTCCACCACATGAAAGAGTGGTTGCAGAACCAACCAACTTAGCCTCTCTTTTTTTTCCCGTTTCTTGAGCAATAATCTTAGTTGATTTAAGTAGCATGATTCGTCTTGAACTTTGCAGCTATGTTAGGACACGTGCATTGGAGAAAATGATTGTGAAACAATTTATTTATATTCCTTTTCATAATTCTATTTTAAATAGAGAGTATTTTTATAAAATAATAATCCTCTTATAGTTATTTAATAAAAATACTATCAATTTAAAATAAAATTGCAAAAACTTAGTAATAGGTTTGTATAATTAAGGAGCTAGGTTTGGTCAATATAAAAAATAAAATACAATACGATGCTAATCATGAGTTGTGGCTAGCTCATATATATGTCATTTCTCCGTCCTAGCTCGTAGGATGCCTTGTAGAAAATTATTTGGAGAAAAAGAAAGAAGAAACAATTTGGATGAAGTGTTAGTGAGTGACCAGCTAATCTTTTTGTAGTACACAATTTTGACGTTGTTAAGGTGAAAGGGCTCAAGATGTTACAGACTTTGTGTCTTCAACATTTGTTGTCGTATATTTACAGCGTTTTTATAACTATTTATAACTCATTTTACCACCGATCAATGTAACTGTACCATTTTATTTAAAAGTAAAATTTAAATATACATTTATTTCATTCACATTTCATTACAATGAGATGACATTGCCTACCAACTTTTGATTTTTTAAAATAAAAATAGAAAAAGATTCAAAGTGTGAAGAAAAACGCAATATTTACGTAGTAAGATAAGAATATGTGTGATAATGCAGTATTGCTCTTTGCATATGCATTATTTTCTAGCTCTCGCATCGGCTATGTTCCCTTTACTTCACTCTCTAACTTCTGCTTTCTTGCTTCTTATTCACATTGATTCAATCGGTTCAAACTTCTATATAAAATATAATAAATAATTCAATTTTTTCAAATTTTAAAATAAAAATAATGTAAAAAATTATATCATAATAATATTTTGTTTAATTTTTAACAAAACATCTCTTCTCATATCATCTTAACTGCGTAATCAAATGATGCCTAGCTAAACTTTATGACAGTTTACTCTAAAGATAAAATAACATCAGTTTCCCATGAAAACTCTAACCATGAATTCAGAAGAACTACAATTCTATCGATATGGCTTGTTAATGAACGCTTGTAGTTTTGATACCTTGCGATAGACATATATGGCTATAAATACATCACTACAAAAATAATCCTCCTTTCACTATTTCATCGTCAGATTGATGTAACAATATTCATATTGGCTTAGCCTCCTTCTTTCTTTCATATTATTCAAAAAGTTTATTAAGAGGACAATGTTAGGCGGATGGAGAAATTAAAGGTTATTTTTGTATAGTACTGATAATGTAAATTGTATTTCTTTTTAATTTTTTTAACATTTTTTAAATCTCTTTAGATATTTTGAAAAAAAAATTACAAATTCATTAAAAAAAACTTCCTTAATTATAAAATAAATTTTTTTTAAAAAAACATATATAATATTGATAACTTTTCTCGGTGAGAGAAGCATTTTCCTTCTCAAATAACCTAATCATCAATACAAAAAATACTTATCAGCAAGAAGTAATATAATGCTTACAACTAAAAAATAAAAAAACATTTTTAATATCATAAAATTAAGAGATAAAATTAATTATAGCAATGGTGAGTTGGCACAATAGATTTTAAAGAAGATAATTTAAAAATTATATAGATTGTGGATTCTTTTTAATTTCTTGGGTGAAGGACATGATTTCACACCATTTTCTAAAAAAATATTCCCTTTTAGAAAATCATAAAAATAAATATATAGTGGCCCTTCCCAAAAGATTATTATAAGCTATTTCACTACCCAAAAGATTTATAATAATAATATTTTATTTCTGAATATTTTAAACTTCATATATTTAGCTAGGTTGATCTAAACCCAAACCTTATAATGAATTTGATTTACAAAAACAAACAAAACAAAAAAACAAAAAGCGTACAGTTTGGACCTAAAAGCTTTCTAAAAATATAAATATATATGCACTAAAAAACTCATTCTATCTTCTTTCTTTTTTACTCATTTGGGTCCACTTCAAAATATTATTTTAGTTCTCTTCTTTCTCCTTTATACGCATGCCTTTTATAAAGTTAAATATTGTTATAATATAAATTTTTAATATTATTTTTGTTTTGAAATTTTAAAAAGTTGAATTATTTTTTTTTTAGAAATTAAAAAAAATTATAATAATTAAGTAATGATTAGATGAAAAGCTAAATCGAAAAGTATTTTTGTTTGAATGTTGTTTGTGTTGAGATCATCCTCACCAAAAATGATGATCCCAACCCCGTTCATTATTTAGAGTAGGTCTAGGCCATGACTAGCCGTTTTGACAAAAATTTAACAATCATAGATACAAAACAATGTCTTTTACAAATATTTATAGAGAGCATTTATGTAAAATGTGTTAGATTTTTGGTTTTCCTAGAAAACCATCTATCTTCCCTAAGGTGGTTCATTTTATCTAAGATGATACGTTTCATCTATCAAGCATAGGTAATTACCCTTAATAAATAAAGTGGTTGACCCTTGCTATTTTTTTATGGATGAAATAATGAGGGTAACCTGAAAGTTGTAGGAGCAATAAGTAAGGATCCCTAGTCTTGCCTATATAAAGGGGCTTGTGTTTTCCATTAAACTCACCCATAAAGTTCTAAGGCTAAAGATTAGAAGTCAGTTCCCTATAGAAAACTTCTACTCTCTTTTGTAGGCTTGTCAGTTCTCAAACTTAAATGGCTGGAGGTAAAGATTCTATAGATCTCTTTATTGTTTTGAAAGTGTTTTACAGTTGGAATCAGAGCCAAACCTTTCAACTTTATGTTTGAATTATTAGCATTTCAATTTTGCTCTTATGGTGGGCTTTTGAAATCTAGTTATATCCTTGTTTTATTCTCTTGGTGTGATCAATGGATTTTGTCATAATCTGTGTCATAAGAAAGTAGCCAAGTCATGATTTAAAGTGCATTTTTTTGGCTTTAAGTTTTTGAATTCATATCTAGATGGTTATGTGCTCATAACTATATTAATGGATTTCAAAGGCATGATTTGACTTTGGGCTTAATTTCAAGCTTTATACATATTGATGGGCCTTTGGGCTAATTTACAGTTAATAGATTTTTATCATTTTAGTAGATGTCCAATTGCATTTGTTTTAATAATGAAAGTAATGCTACAACATGCTTATTATTTAAAAGAATACATAAATTTGGAATCTCATTCTAATTAAATCCTAAGTGTTAAGGATTTATCCCTATAGAGAAATCTTTAATTTTTGTGATTTAATTAGTATAAGAAAATGATTTTTGGTATTGATGGTAAAATTTGTCTTCTGCCTACAGGTGTGAATAGTTTTATTTGTTAATACTTAGAATAATTTGTCTTATGAGTCTAAGTAAATTTAAGCTATTATGCAACATTTTCCCATATGAAGGTTAAAATTTACTTGAATTCATAGCATTAAAGTTTTTCTTGGTTTTGGAGCTGTTGTTCCACAATCCTTAGCTGATAGTGTTTATTTTATTCCAATTCTTGATTATACAAATTATTCTGACCGGAAAGGTTCGATTCATTTTACCTTGGGGTATATGGACCTTGACTATGCACTTCGTGTGGAGTAATCACCTGCTGCCACGGATATGGATGCACAGGCAGCCATTGAAAATCACCAATGGTGGGAGCGATCTAATCACCCAAGTCTAATGCTCAAAAAGTCTCATATGAGTAAGAGCATTAGAGGTTCTATTGGTGATTACGTTACAATTAAGAAATTTATGCAGGCAATTGAGGAATAGTTTGTTTGCTTTGACAAGGCTTTAGCTAGTACTCTTATTAGGTAATTCACTACTAAAGCCTTTGAGAATTGTGAGGGTATGCATGCATACATTTCGGAAATGAGAGACATTGTTTCTCAACTTAAGGGCTTAAAAATAAATATATCTAAGCCGTTCTTGGTCCAATTCATCCTTGATTCACTACTATCTAAGTATGAGCCTTTCAAGATATATTAGAACACAGATAAGGAAAACTGGTTAGTTACGAACGGATCTTCTAATCATGTATGTGCAAGAAGAGGAAAGGATGAAGTATGATAGACCTGAAAGTGCAAATATGATCGTGAATGATAAAGCTAAGATAGAAAAAGGCTAAGGCAGACCTCAAAAGAAAAGGAAGCATAATGTGCCATCAAAATCCAATGGATCTACTGGCAGAAAGGTGACCTGTTTCTTTTGCAAGAAAGAGGGCTATGTAAAAAAGAGCTGCAACAAATATAAAGAGTGCCTTGAAAAGAAAGGTAGCTACAGATCTCTTATGTGTCATGAATCTTTTTCATTGATGCTCCTAAAACAAATTCATGGTGGATTGACTCCGGTTCCTCAATTCATATTGTGAATACATTGGAGGGGCTCACTAGATGGAAACCAACAACAAGTGAACTTTGGGTTTTCACTGGAAATAAAGACGTTCACAAGTTGTTGCAGTTGGAGTTTTTAGAATGGTCATCAAATTGGGACATGTTTTGGATTTAAATAGTGCCTTTTATATCTCAAAATTTAGTAGAAATTTAATTTATGTTTTCATACTTATTATCAAAGGTTACAGTTTCCTTTTTGAGAATACTATGACTGTTTTAAGAATAAAATTCATGTTGGTTCTAGAACTTTATTTGATAACTTGTTTAAATTATATATTCATCCCGATTTTGAGGAGATTTATCTCTCCCTACATTCAGTTGACATCAAGAGAAGCCTTTTGAAAGAAAAATTTTCTCTACTAAGGCATAAGAGATTGGGACACATCTCTATAAAAATGATGAAACAGTTAGTAAAAGAAGGGGTCCTACATGATCTCAATTTTACTGACATCAAGAATTGTGTAGACTACATAAAGGGCAAGCAGACCAACAATAATTCTAAAGGTTCAAGAATTGTGTGAACTACACAAAGATATCTGTGGATCATTTTCTACCCCTTCCCTGAATGGTCAAAGATATTTTATCTCATTTATTGACGACTATTCTATGTATATGTATCTCTATCTTCTAAATGAGAAGGCTTATGCATTAGATGTTTTCAAAGCCTATAAAGCAGAAGTGCATAATCAAAGTGAAAAACAAATTATGATCGTAAGATCTGATAGAAGAGGGGAATATTATGGTAGGTACATAGAACAGGGACAAATGAATGTTCCATTTGCAAATTCCTTCAAGAGGAAGGGATGGTTGCACAATATTCAATGTCTGGCACATCACAACAAAATGGTGTTGCAGAAAGACAGAACCGTGCACTAATGGATTTAATGTAATTAGCATGATTAGTAAATCTAACAAGCAGCATTCCTTGTGGAGTGAAGCTCTTAAAATTGTAGTCTATAAATGGAATAGGATTCTATCCAAGTCTATCTCTAAGACACCTTTCGAGTTGTAAAAAGGCTAGAAACCTAGTTTAAATCATATACACATATTGGATTGTCTTGCTGAAGTTAGGATTTATAATCCTAACAAAAAGAAGTTAGACCCAAGGACAACTAGCAGTTTCTTTATTGGATATCCAGGTAACTTCAAAGGATATAGATTTTATTAGCCCAGTCATAGCTCTAGAATTGTTGAATCTAAAAATGCAAGGTTTCTTAAGGATGTTGAACCTAATGCGAATGTGAGTCCTTAAGAGGTCATTTTTTAGAAACACCTTGTTGCCCAAATGACTAACACAAGAGGGAGGTGAATTGAGTTGTATTTAAAAAAAATAGCAATTATAAATCAAATATACAATTTAAAATATAAATAAAATAAGAAATAGCAATAAATATAAAGAGTAAGAGTAAGAGAGAAGTAAACTCAGTAAGTTAACGAGGTTCGGCCCCACTGCCTACGTCCTCGCCTCAAGCTACCCCTTGAGGATCCCCGAATTCACTATTCAACCTCCTTCAAGTGGAGATAGAAACATATTACACCTTTGAACAACACCGCTACAAAGGATCCGTGTAGAACACCCTCTACACTTGCAATCACCTTACACGTAGTGATTAAACTATTCCCTGTGTAGAACATTTTCTACACGCACAAGGGTTATATACACCATTTTACTGATACAAGAATTGATAGTGGGTAGGTTATTAGAAAAACACTCCTCAATGAGTGAAATAAGAACAATACAGCACAAACTATATCTCTCAAAATGAATAAGGGTTAAGGCTCAATGCTTAAAGAAGAGAGAATGAAAGCTTTGAATGAATGTTGTATGCTCTTAGTGTTGTAAATGTGAAGCTCTCAAATGATCTATTTATAGGCATATGAGACTTCATATTCAAATTTAAAAAGATTCACATGTCAAAGACATCATCTTTCACTTTTCAAAAATTCAAACCTAATCTTTTTACTTTTTGCATATGACAAAAGGAGCACACTTTGCTTTTCAAAAAAATCAAACCTAATCTTTTACTTTTTGCATATGACAAAAGGAGCACACTTTGCTTTTCAAAAAAATCAAACCTAATCTTTTACTTTTTGCATATGACAAAAGGAGCACACTTTGCTTTTCAAAAAAATCAAACCTAATCTTTTACTTTTTGCATATGACAAAAGGAGCACACTTTACTTTTCAAAATTTTCAAACAAAGACATCTTCCTTTTGCATAAGTCAAGAAAAGCATCAATCACTTTTGAAAATATTCAAATAAAACATGCACATGTGAAAGATGACAATCAATCATCTTTAATATTTTCAAAATTCAAACCTTTAATCATGTCATGCACATATGAAATATGACAATCAATTATCTTTCAAAATTTTCAAATTTAATTTTCAAAATATTCATGCACATGTGGAAAATGTATTTTAATGCTTTATGATAAAATATTAATTTTTGAGCCTTAATCCTAATTTCAAATTTTTAAGAGATTTACAATATTACTCTATGACTTTAATGTGAACTTGTTCCCTTCTTGCTCATGCTTGGTTCCTTGATGTGCTTGACTCCATTGTGTGGACAACTTGAGTTTGAGACTCCTTCATTCTTTGAATTCATTTGTTATCATCAAAGTTCATGTGTAGATATATAATTACACAAAATTTGAAACCTTAGGTTTAACAAGAACATGCTACTTTGCCTTTTTTTGGATGAAGAATGGTTGTCTTAAGGCAAAATAGAACGTTAGATCATGCGGTGACACCAATTAAAGAATAGCATGGCCCCATAAATGAGATTCAATCTGAAGCTATTCTGCATTTACAGTCTGAGCCAATTAAGTCATCTCCAAATGATGTAGTAGCTCTGAAAAGATCTTCAAGAATACATAGGCCTACTATTCCAAATGATTAAATTGTATGTCTAACTTAATCTAATTTTGACGTTGGACTTCCAAAAGACCCAATTATGTTTTCACAAGCCGTGAGTGGGGATAAATCTACATTTTGGTTGGATGCCATGAGGAATGATTTAGAATCCATTTATAAGAATCAAGTTTGGGATCTCGTCGAATTACCAGATGGGGTGGCAACAGTTGGCTGCAAATGGGTTTATAAAACCAAATGAGATTCTTCTAGTAATGTTGAACGATATAAGGCTAGACTTGTCACTAAAGAATTTACTTAGAAGGAAGGTATAGATTATCATGAAACCTTCTCTTGGGTCTCTAAGAAGGATTCGTTGAGGATAATCATGACTTTAGTAGCTCATTTTGATTTAGAGCTATATCAAATGGATGTGAAAATGACTTGTTTTAATGGGGATCTTGATGAAGTGGTATACATGAAACAACCTGAGGGTTTCAGTGATGACAGTCTAAAAGCATGCAAGTTGAAGAAGTCTCTTTATGGACTAAAACAGGCTTCCCATCAGTGGTATTTAAAGTTTCACAAGATTGTTATCTCATACGGTTTTATTGAGAATCTTGTTTATCAATATACCTTAAGGTCGGTGGGAGCAAATAAATTTTCCTAGTCCTATATGTAGATGATATTCTTCTTGCAATCAGTGACTTGGGATTATTACATGAGACTAAACAATTTCTCTCCCAAAACTTTGAAATGAAGGATATGATGAAGCCTCTTATGTTATTGGTATAGAGATTCATAGAGACGGGAAACAAAGAGTCTTAGGACTATCACAAAAGACCTATATTGAAAAAGTTTTACAGAGATTTGGCATAAAAGATTGTAAAGGCTCTGTAACTTCCATAATCAAAGGTGATAAATTTGAAAATGTATTGGAACAAGAGTAGATGAAAAGTGTGCCTTATGCATCTACAGTGGGTGGCTTGATGTATGCTCAAGTTTGCATCCGTCCATACATATGTCTAGCAGTTGGATTATTGGGTGGCTATCAAAGTAACCCAAGTCTTCAACAATTGATAGCTAGGAACCAAGGACTAAATGATAACCTACACGCATACAGTAAATTTGCAAGTGGTTGGCTATTTAGATTTAGATTTTGCCGGTTGTGTAGATACCAGAAAGTCTACTTTTGGATATACCTTTCTTCTTGCTGAAGAAGTTATATCTTAGAAGAGTACGAAGCAATATATAGTTGCTACATCTACCATGGAGGAAAAATTTATTTCGTGCTATGAAGCAACGACATAAGCCATGTGGTTGAAGAATTTTATTTCTGGTCTTAAAGTTGTCGATTCCATTCAAAGACCAATAACGATTCTTTGTGATAACACCACTGTAGTGCTTTTCTTAAAGAACAAAACGAGCGGAAGCAGAAACAAGCATATCAACATAAAGTATTTAAGTGTGAGAGAGGGCAACAAATATAATGTGGTGTACATTGAGCACATCAATACATATTTGATATTAGCCAATCCAATGACCAAAGGTTTATCGATAAAACAACTTCAGGGTCATGTAGATCGCATGGGCCTATCTAAAGTGTAATCTCTCTCACGTTGCTATATATTCTACAAAGAATAAAGTTGAGTTCAATTTAAATTTTTGTGCATAAAGTAACGGATTCATCATATCCATTGGGTGATTAAGTTGGACCCGAAAGACTTTTATTAGCTGTTCATAAAGTATTTTAAGGGATACTATGCATTATGACACTTGGAAGGGAAATGCTCACTATAGAGAGCAATACTGCCATGCTTCATGTAAATGATACCTTGACAAAATTGAGGGCATTATTTGTTGCCATTTCAGTTTTACCTATTAAGTGAACCAAATGCGAGAATGTTAGACTTTTGGTTTTCCTAAAAAACCACCTGTCTTCGCTAATGTGGTTTACTTCATCTAATATGATACATTTCATTTATCAAGTGTAGGTAATTGCCCTTAATAAATAAAGTGGTTGACTCTTACTATTTTTTTATGGATGAAATAATCAGGATAACCCAAAACTCGCATAAACGTACTAGGGGCATTCGTAAGCCCAAATAGCATCACTAACCATTGTCTTGAAAGTAGTCTTCCATTCATCCCAGGACATAGTTGTATTTGATGGTAGCCACTCCATAAGTCAAGTTTAGAAAAACATGTGCATGCAATACGTCCAACATATCATCTAAGCACAGAATAGGAAAGCGATATTTTACCGTGATTCTATTGATAGCACGACTATGGATGTACATTCTCCAACTACCGTCCTTCTTGGGTGTGAGTAGAGTAGGTACTGCACAAGGGCTGAGGCTCTTGAGAATTAAATCCACAGCATGTTAGATGTCCTTCATATGTGGAAGGGACTGAGGTAGCTCGTCCGAGGCAATATCCAAGGGGCTATGGAAGGGGCTATAGAACTATTTTCCTACCACCAAATAAAAAGGAATACGTATTCTTGTAGCAATGATATTTGACTTGCCTATCGTAAAGCTAGGGGTTCCCCAATAACAAATGGCATGCTCTCATAGGAATCACATCACAGTGTAAGGTATCGAAATAGTGTTGCCCAAGGGAGAAGGTGATCAGGCATTAGTGTTTCACAGGGATAGAGGTGTCGTTGACGTAGCCCCGTTTGGAACCCAAACCTACCTCAACTCATTTCATCTTATCATTACACCTTTTTCAAATCTCCATACATTTTTCAAATTTCTATATAAAATATAATAAAAAATTTCACTTTTTCAAAATCTCCATAACATTTTCCACTTGAGTGTGGAAAATGTTGTTGCGTCGCCAATCATCGCCAATAGGTTCCTCCCTCTTTTGTCCTATTAGTACTCGTCGGATAACACAAACATGTAATTTGGATCCTTCTAGCACTTCTTCAGACCTTGCGATTTTGCTATCCTCATCAGTATCAGACCCTTCTTTATCCTCTCTAGTCATTTGTTAGTTCTCTATTCATGTGTTAGTTTTTGCATGACATGGTCTGCCTCAGTTCTTTTCTGGGACACACAATTGCGAAGTGCCCACGCCCTCCACACTTGTAACACTCTTTGGGTTCGTTCCTCCCCATATCGTGTTCTAGGATTCCCTTTGCTAGTGCTGTTGGTGTCTTTTGCCTTGTCCAATCAATTGGTGATCCCTGGTTCCTTTGGTTCGTGCTTCCTTTTGGTGCAGGGGTTGTCCAGTTGTAGTGTGAGCTAATAAGCTTCTTCTACGCTCGTCAGTCGGATGGTAAGCAAGCCTTTTTGAATGTTGTCTCGTAGGCCCATTTTAAAGCATGCAATAGATTGTCGCTCTGTTTCAAATATGTGGCTACGAATGCTTAGTTCATAGAATTTATTAGTATAATCATCTACTGAAGTCGCCCCTGCCTTAATAACAGTAGCTCTTCAAATAACATCTCCTTATAATCGATGGGCAAGTACTTCTCTTGTAACTTTAGTTTCATCTCTTCCTAATCAGTGATGGGAGGTTGATCAAGTCTATCTAAATGTTCTTCTACACTCTGCCACCAAACTCTCCCTTGCCCCGTTAACTTCATCCTTATAAAGTGGACTTTGCGATTAGCCGTCATACCAAACTAGTCAAAATAGTCCTCCAAAGTAGTAACCCACTCTTGGAAGGCGTAAGGATCAAGCTTCTCATGGAAATCGGGTACATCCATAAGGGTTGTAAATTTATTTTCGCCACTATATGCTCACAGCATCCATCGAGATCCTTGGAAAGGCATGAAGGGTGGTATGTGTGAGTGGTCTTCGCTATGGCCATCCCCCTCTATTTGTAACTTTGGTTCCCCATTTTCAATTGTGTCCTCCTGTTTATTAGCACTTGATCCTTCTAGTTTATCAAACACATGCTTTTAGAATACATCAACTTTCTTGTTTAAAGAACCCAATTGATTAATCACTTCTAGTAAGAGGTCGTCGCGTTGCTGCGATGTTAAGAGGGTGGTGTTGGGGTGCTTGTTACTCCATGTATTCATGGTGTTGACAATGGAAAACATCGGCTCTTGATACCAAAATTGACACGGGACCTCCAAACAATATAAATAGAATAGAACTTGCACAAGTTAGGCGTCTCACCAGATTGCTCCCATCTCATGATCCAATATCTAGTCTCTTTAATCATCAAACATGCTTGTAAATTTACATTTCACATCCTTAAATAGACATCAATATTGCAACTAAAATACTAACATAGTAGAACTAGGAAACGATAACTAAACATGGTAGAACTACAAAACGATAACTAACATACTAGAACTAGGGAACGATGGACATTCACCCTTATTGATTAAAACTAAAATACTGACTTTGTCTTATTGACAACTACTAATTCTAAGAGTCCCCCTTGCATTTGGACTCTGTCAACCCCTACTCATCATTGCTGAGAGCTCATCACTGCTGCATCTCCTGTTACCCATTCTGTTGTTAAGGGTGATTATGGAAACTTTTTTGATATGTTGTTGGAGTTACAAAGATTTTATTGGTGGTAGCTTTTTTTTTCTGTTCATTTTTTGAGTTTATGGGCATGTCTTTATTTGCTACTTGATTTCATTCTCTTATCTTCTTCTTTGGATGGGAATGGTAATTTTTTTTTTTTCGTCCTCGAACTAATTTTTGTTTATATGGTTATTATTTTATGAAAGTACTGATTTTTACGGCTTGCATGATTTCTTATTACTATTATGATTATGATTTTGATTGTTCTTTGATAAGCAGTATTTTTTAATTCCTAACCTTTATGAATTTGACAATTATGGTAAATATTATGTATGAGATTATTTTGTTTTCAGTAATGGGGAACCCTAGCGGTAGAAAAGGTCGAGCAAACCCTTCTATAACTAAGAAGTTCAAAGAAAACTGTGAACAATCTGTGCAACTTGCACAGGATCGAGTACTACTTAATAATCATGCTAATGTGCCCATGGTTGACTATCCTTCCATTTGTTTCATTTAAGTAGACATGTGCTGCCCTCTCCACCCCAAATTTAACTGTTGTTGCATAATAACTTAGTTTATGATTGCCTGAAAATAAGCATGGCAGGATAGATGTTTTGACTTTTTTGATAAGTTTTTTTTTTTTTAAATCTAACGGTTGTTCCATGTTTTCCAATTTTTTTATAAGTTTTTTATATTTCATATGACATTTCTTCATTTTTCATATCAAGATAGATTTTTTCTACTCTTCATGAGTTTTTTGTGACTCTCTTCATATGTATAGGTCACGAAGATTGCATGGGACTGTACTCAAAATCATTGCAGGTTATACGTGAAGGACGAATTGCTCACCTAGACGTCAAAATTATAATATTTAAGTAAAGAATGGTGTTTATAAATTTGGTGATTTTGGATGTGTAATTCTCATGATAAGAGCTCCAACTGAATAGTGATTTTGTATGTTGTTTGATCGGTGCAAAACTGCAAGTGCACATATCGCAGTTTTATAGTAAAGTGATAAGAAGAGTATCGTCCTCAGGGATTGGTACCTTACTTTTGCCAAATACTAAAATTATATTAATCTTGATTTTATCTACAGGAATCACTAAGATTTTTGTAGTTGTAATTTAAACTAAAATCAACTCAAAGAAAAATACGCAAAAGAAATAAAACTGACGTTCGAAGATCAAATTAATGGGAAAGAAAACTACTAGGAAATCGATTTCACCTAATTCCTCACTATACTTTTCTCATCCAACTAATTTAATTTAATTCTTTTTGTTTATTAGCAAATCTCTAATTCATCCGAAAGCCACTTTTGATAGTCAATTGGAAATTATTCTTGTTAATCAATTCACACAAGAATATACAAATTAATAAAGTAAGAAAGCAATAAAACCAATTATTTAAATACTACATAAGTTCATACAAATCTTTCAATCTCTATATTTACTTGTGCCGAAATATTCAAGATCTACCCTATAATTCCCTCTTTCGATAGCAAATCACAAGATTAAAACATCATCTAATCAATGTCCAGTTAATTAGAAGCAATAAATTCAGAATAAATCAGATAAACAAAAAGAGAATTGCTTTAAATTAACATAGACAATCAAGCATAGTTCGGAAGTAGGTTACATCGTTTTCCTAGAATAAATAAAAATTAGCTCATGCTAAAGATGGAATTTAACATAAACGAATTCACCATAATTGTTCTGAAAATATTGGAAGGAAAATAAACACTGAAAAATACTCATTGCAGTCGCAACTCGTCTTCGAAAACTCCAGGAAATGATTCACTACTTCTTTCTCGTTTGTGCCCGTGTATGATTCCAACGTACGTGCAATGTGTGGAACTCTCTCTCCAAAACAGATGACTTGAATTCTTCTAGTTGTGTTTTTCTCTCTCAAAAACATGTTCTCCAGTCAAAAGTACGGCCATATGATGAAAAATCACTTTTATATACCATGACGGTAGAAAAACCCTAGATCTGTAAAATACGATGTTCGCATGAGCGGAGTGTCGAGCGGTTGAATCTGTCTGACTTCGCTCGAGGGAGGTGTGGTGAAGCTGTGGTGGCGAGGTGATGGCTAGACGGTGGCTCATGGCGGTGGATTTGGCCATGAGTGGTGCAAGTCGTGCATGAGAGAGTGGGGGAGAGTGAGAGCTGTAGGGACTTCTGTCGGGATGAAAAACAGCTAGGGGAGGTCGTGGTGGTCAGGGGATCATGGTGGTGGTGGTAAGGTAGCGTGGGTAGCCGTGCACGGTGGTGCACAATGGAGAAATCGTGCGTGTGCGTGTAGTGACCCATCGGAGAGAGAGGGAGGTAGGAGGGAACGAAGACCATGGAAAGAAGCCCATGGAGTGGAGATTCCGTTGGTGGTGGTTGTGTTCGGTAGCGCTAGGGGGAGGAATGGGCTTGAAACCCATTTTGGATGAGCTACCATGGGAGGAGGAGGAGGTTGTCGTGTGACTCACCATTGGTGGGGATGGACTTGCTGGTGAGAGGGGGAACTGCTGGTGGTGGAGGTGAGACTGGGTGGCATGTGGTGGTGCCGACTAGAAGAGAGAAGCTGCAAGGTGAGAGAGAAAGGAGGCGCGTTGGGTTGGGAAAAAGGGAGAGAGGAGAGGAAGGGAACGGAAAAAAGTGAGGAGAAAAAGAGAGGGGCTTGGGAATTTAATCCAGATCCTTCATTTCGGGATCTACAAAACAATCTAACGGTGAATTTAACTACTAATTTAAAAATGCGTAAGCATTTTATTTAAATTAAAACACTGAGAGGAATTAAGATAGAATATTATTTTATAAACTAACGTTTATAAAACTAAAGTTTATAAAATAATATTCTTTCATCATTAATTGAAATAATGAAGTCTCGTTAGTCACTTGAAGAGAATAAAATCATTTAAATTAATTTAGAGTTTTCAACATAAAATTAAATCTCTTAATATTTTAAATGACTAAAATATTTTAATTTAAATAATTTTTCACAATTATAATATTTTTGGAACTCTTCAAAAATATTATGCTCCAAAAATATTATAATTGTGTTATTTAAAAACAAGTTTCGTCTAATAACACTGGAAATATTACATATAAATATTTACAGAATATTTAAAATATTCCTAACATTTAAAATATCGAACTTACTTTAAAATCTGCTTGGTATCTATTAGAACATGCCATCGAGGTAGAGCACGTAGATCGAAACTTGTAATTAAAGAAGAAAGAAGCAGCAGATTATTACAATATTCCCTCTTTAAATAAATTCCGTCCTCGAAATTTGCCGAACATCCTAAAATTTTGCTTAACCTTACTATGGACCCATTTAAATAGGCCCTTACATCGTTCTCACGTTCTCATGCACGTTGCGCATCTAGGTCATTCCTGTGGGGAAACTCCTTTCTCACACGTCTCATTGCTCGACCATCAACACGCTCAAAGTTAACTCCAGGCTCTTAGCCGCATCCATCTAGTAGCGCTCACACTACCCATGTTGAGATCCTAGCAAGAAAAGCTTGAAGTCACTGTCTCATCTTCCATCTCGGTCCTTGCTTGGTTCATGGTCGTTCATGCATTTCCTAACTATCGCAATCCATTTAGCAATTCTAGTTATTCATTCATGACATGTGACTACTTCTATGCATTCCTAACTTTTCATCTTTCATTCCTTCCCTTCTAGCTACATTCATTTTCTACTACTTCCTTCAGGACATGCACTTAACCTGACTTTTCCTAGTAGGTGCCATTCTGACATGCATACATTAAGTGGGTTATACTTGTAAAATATTGTAATAGTTAAAAGAAAATACTTTCTTATACTTATTGCAGGATGAGATATGCCTTGGGAAGACGTCAACCTAGGTTTTTCCTTATTCTTTCAGTTCTATTTTCAAAGTTTTCTTTCATGTAAAATGTTTTCTTTCTTTTATTTTGAAAAAGTTTTATAGAGTCTTTTATAACCTGGGTTTTGCTCTGATACCACTCTGTAATACCCGTCCTTGCGGTGGGTCCTTTAGAAAATGATTTTAAGAAAATAGATGGGAATTATGGTTCCTTTTGAAATTTTATTTTCCTTTCGTGATACAAAAAGCTCAATGTTTATAAATAAAACTTGTTTTCTTAATTAAAAAGTTACAGCGGAAAACATTATATTTTTTATAAGAGTTTTGCTACATACAAGCACAGTTGCGCACTAATCTGTGTACCAATACTGATTTATTCATATTTAAAATTTAAATTAACACTGTTTTCAATAAAATCTACTTTTTGACCAATCACATCACATTAGTGCACAATTGTGCTTGCAACTATATTTTTCCTTTTTATAATTAAGTCTCTCGTACAAAATAATATGCCTAGGCTTTCGTGCTCTCCCCCTAGGGCTGTGCCCGTCCTGATGCGTCATGTTCATCTTGTCCCTTGGAGGGTACGCAATAAAACTAAAATAAGTCGATGACTTGTAAGCATTACTTCATACAATTAAAATATAATAACATAAGTTTTTAGTCATGCATTCATCACTCTATACATATCATACATAGATATTCAATTCGTTTTAAAACGTTGCAAAGTGGAGTTTTTCTTTAAAGAGGGTTTTCTTTTGTAAAACAGTTCCCCACGAATTTATTTATACAATTAAAAATAATGTTAATGTTGGTGTATGCATGAATGATAAAGTGTCCCCTTATGATTAAATGCTTATATATATATATATATAATAATGGTTATCAATTATGAGTCTTTAATGTTCATTTTTCTTCTTTTGCCATGATGTACTTTCCTTTTAAAGTCTCATAAGACATTCATAGAATTAATATGATGGGGGAAGAGGAAGATGGGAGTGGGGGAGAGCAACGTGGGGAGGGGGGAAGAGGGAGGGGAAACAACGCGGGTGGGGTAGAGCGATGCGAGGGAAGAGGATGGGGGTGTGAAGGAGAGTGACGCGGGGAGGGGGGAAGAGGAAGAGGATGAGTGAAATTTGAAATGAAGTGAAATGAGGGAACGGAACGTGGAATGAGCAGCTGGGAGAAAAAAGGAAAATCTCATTATGCCACGTAATATGTGCTTCGGCTTCAGCTAAATAGGGGCTGACTAGAAAACTTGTTGCAAAAAAAATCACCAAGTCTATCCACGGCAGGGCACATCAGAAAAGGGCAAAAGCAGCCCAGACTCAGCGTGCGTGTAACCATGCTGTGTTGCGTCCCTGTTAAAAGGCCGCGTGCGTGTTGAACCAAAGCCTTGCTCTTTGTTTTTTCTCTTCTGAAAACCGACCCCAAAGGGCGTGCTGCTCTGTCAAAAACCAAGAAAAGAGCAGTTCAACTGGGCATGAGGGGCGTAGCATCTTCGCTTGAACAAAATGAGCGTACCACTTTCTTCATCCAAACGATCCACAGTCTTCCTCCTCCGCCTCTGTCTGCTCAAACCCCAGACACCCGCAATCCTTTACTATCCCCTCCACCGCCACCTCTCTACCGAACCCAATCCACTACCACAACCACCACCACAAGACGAGGAATCGTTGATTAACGAGGCAGTCCAACTCTTCCAAGCGTTAGAAGATGGGAACTCCAGCTCTACCCAACTTCACCAGCTCCTCTTTTCCTCTTCTTCTCCTTCCTCTCCTGGTATTTTTCGCCAAGTCACTCGTCGATTGGCCGCTTCTTCCCAAGCCCTCGAGTTCTTCGACTACATCCGATCAAATTCGCCTTCACAAGAGTTAACGTCATTGTCCTTCCCGTTCGAGGCCATCTTCGAGCTCGCTAGCCGCGAACCTGATCCGCAGAACAAGCTGTTAGAGCTTTATAGGACGTCCAAGGAGCGGAATATCCCGCTTACAGTTAATGGCGCAAAACTTCTTGTTCGTTGCTTGGGAAAGGCCGAAAGGGTGGACGAGGTGCTGGCTGTAGTTGACGAGCTAGACCCGTCTCTCAAAAACACGCACTTTTACAATGTGGTGGTTGCTGTGCTATTCAGATCAGGGCGCATCGTCAAGGCTCTTAACATGCTTGATGAAATGCTTCAACCAGGTGCGGACTGTCCGCCAAATGATATTACAGGTGATGTTGTTTTTGCTGTATTGTCGAGAAGGGAGTGGGTTGGAAGAAGTATTAGTGACGAGGAGATTGTTGGATTGGTGTCAAAATTACTTGAACACGGTGTGTTTCCAGATACCTTTAAACTTACGCAATTAATTACCAAGTTGTGCAGGAATAAGAAGATAGGTCGTGCTTGGGATGTTTTACATGACGTGATGACGGCTGGTGGTACTTTGGAAGCCGCTTCTTGCAATGCACTCTTGACGGGATTGGGAAGGGATGGGGATTTTGAAAGGATGAATAGGCTCATGACCGAGATGAAAGCGATGGATATTCAACCAAATGTGGTAACTTTTGGGATCCTTATTAATCATATGTGCAAGTCTCGGAGGGTCGATGAGGCACTGGAGGTTTTTGAGAAAATGAAAGGAGCGAATGATGGGTTGTCTATTGAACCTGATGTAATCACATATAATTCTTTGATTGATGGACTTTGTAAAGTTGGGAGGCAAGAAGAAGGGTTGACTTTGATGGACCAGATGAGATCTGAAAATAAATGTATGCCAAATACTGTTACCTATAATCGCTTGATTGATAGGTTCTGCAAAGCTGGAGAAATTGAGAGGGCACAAGAGCTCTTTGATCAGATGAACAAGGAAAGAGTATTTCCTAACGTAATCACCCTCACTACTTTAGTTGATGGTATGTGCAAACATGGGAGGATCAATAGTGCAGTTCAGTTCTTCGATGAAATGCAAAGTGAAGGGCTGAAAGGCAACACTGTGACGTTTACAGCCTTGATTAAAGGTTTTTGTAATGTTAACAATATTGATAAAGCAATGGAGGTTTTTGAGAAAATGAAAGGAGGGAATGATGGGTTTTCTGTTGAACCAAATGTAATCACATATAATACTTTGATTGATGGACTTTGTAAAGTTGGGAGGCAAGAAGAAGGGTTGACTTTGATGCATCAGATGAGATCTGAAAATAAATGCATGCCAGATACTGTTACCTATAATTGCTTGATTGATGGGTTCTGCAAAGCTGGCGAAATTGAGAGGGCACAAGAGCTCTTTGATCAGATGAACAAGGAAAGAGTATGTCCTAATGTAATCACCCTTAATACTTTGGTTGGTGGTATGTGCAGACATGGGAGGATCAATAGTGCAGTTCAGTTCTTCGATGAAATGCAAAGTGAAGGGCTGAAAGGAAACACTGTGACGTTTACAGCCTTGATTAAAGCTTTTTGTAATGTTAACAATATTGATAAAGCAATGGAGGTTTTTGAGAAAATGAAAAGAGGGAACGATGGGTTGTCTGTTGAACCTGATGTAGTCTTATATAACACTTTGATTGATGGACTTTGTAAAGTTGGGAGGCAAGAAGAAGGGTTGACTTTGATGGATCAGATGAGATCTGAAAATAAATGTATGCCTAATACTGTTACCTATAATTGCTTGATTGATGGGTTCTGCAAAGCTGGCGAAATTGAGAGGGCACAAGAGCTCTTTGATCAGATGATCAAGGAAAGAATATTCCCTAATGTAATCACCCTTAATACTTTGGTTGGTGGTATGTGCAGACATGGGAGGATCAATAGTGCAGTTCAGTTCTTCAATGAAATGCGAAGTGAAGGTCTGAAAGGCAATGCTGTGACGTTTACAATCTTGATTAATGCTTTTTGCAATGCTAAAAATATTGATAAAGCAATGGAACTTTTCAATCAAATGTCGAAGGATGGTTGCTCCCCAAATGCAATTGTTTTTTATACATTGATATATGGTTTGAGCCAAGCTGGAAGGATGGATGATGCCAGCTCTGTCGTATCAATGTTGAAAGAAGCTGGATTCTGCCTTGACATTGTGCGCTACAATGTTCTCATTGGTGGGTTCTGTAGGAAGAACAAATTCGATAAAGCTTATGAGATGCTCAAAGAAATGGAGCTAGCTGGAGTTAAGTCTGATATTGTAACATATAACACCTTGATTTCCTATTTGAGCAAAGCTGGAAACTTTGTAACCGCCCATAGAGTTATGAGAAATATGATTAAGGAGGGTCTTGTGCCCACAGTTGTCACTTATAGAGCCCTGATACGCGCATACTGCTTAAATGGCAAAATTGAAGAAGCAATGAAGATTTTCAGAGATATGAGCTCTTCGTCAAATGTTCCTCCCGACAATGTAATATACAATATTCTAATAGATTCTCTTTGCAAAAAGAATGAAGTAGAGCTTGCTCTTTCTCTGATGGATGAAATGAAAGTTAAGGGGGTAAGGCCTAATGTTACCACATACAATGCAATGTTCAAAGGTCTGCGAGAGAAAAATTTCTTGGAGAAAGCATTTGACCTCATGGACAGAATGGTTGAAGAGGCATGTAATCCTGATTACATAACCGTGGAGGAGGTACTTACCGAATGGCTTCCTGCAGTAGGTGAAACGGGAAAGTTGAAAAATTTTGTTTACGGATACGAAGTTTCTGTTTCTACTTCATAGGATGGCTGTAGGATCTGGAGGATGGGATTACTCAAAAATCTGAAATGCATCTATTGTCATACGCGGAAGAAAATACGATGTAGTCTAGTGTTCTGGCCAAAACGTGTGTTTGTATCCAGGCATTTCCATGGTGGGTTCCATCCTTTCCATCGCGAAAAAACCCGATAAAAATGTAGATGTATTCCATATCCGTGTTTATGAGTTATATTCAATTGAGTTATTTGTACGCGTCAAGTTTCAGATCAAGTTTTTTTGGATAAATGGTGATTGTATGTGATATCAGAACTAGATTCTCAGTTAAATATTCCATGTGATGGATCCGCTTATTTTGGAAGAATCTAACCCACATATGAGAAAAAGTATTAAGGATATGATATAAATAATTAAATTGAAGCTTCATTTTTCTCCCTTGCCCCTGAATAACAACTACTTCTCTACTCCACACGGGCTGGAGTTGATTTTCTTCACTGGTATTATTTTCTTTGGCGGTTTCACCTCATACTCATGGTATAGTCATCAACTTTGGCGGCTTGCGTGACTCTAGACTATGTTTTGAAGTTGATTTTCTTCACTAGTATTCTTTTCTTTCCTCTGATTACTCCAATGCAGATCATGCCACAAGAACAACTTCTTTCCCCACTTTAATTTTCATCTTTGTTATGCTAAAATCGATATCACCATCCCATTTTTTTTTTTTTTCCTTTCTTTTTTCTCCCTTTGGGTGGTAGGGGAAAAAATGGTCCAAGTTTATGGTAATTAATGTGTTGGCATAAACTCGTAAGGGTGGGCTCTATGGGCTATTGGATCAAGAGATTTTTTTCTTGAATTACCAATATGCACTTACGGAAAATTCCTTGTCGAGGGCCTGTACACCCCTAAGATATGTCGGGACGCTGTTCCTAGACACTCGTAGCAAATAAAAAATATATATATTGAAACATGTTGACAACAAGATTTACTTCTTGTTGGCATGTTGTATAGAGCCAAATTCGTTTTTATTCTTATTTATTTCATTTTATTTTGCTCTCATCTTTTGATGCTATGTTTGTAAGAAATCGGCTTGAAGGTTTTACTGGGAAAGCCACTTTTGCATATTTTTTTCTCGACTAATTTATTTTTAAGCTACACTAGAGATATATCAGAACGCTGTTCCTGGACACCCAGTGTCAAATAAAAAAATAATAATTAATGTATTGGCATATGTTGACAGCAAGATTTACTAGTTGTTGGCATTAAAGTGCCAAATTCCTTTTTATTCTTATTTCAGTTTATTTTGCTCCCTCCATCTGATGCTATGTTTGTAAGAATTCGGTTTGAAGGTTTTACTGAGAAAACCACTTTTGCATATTTTCTTTATCGACTATTTTATTTTTAAGCTAATTTGTATGTTAGAGAATAAATAGATGCTTAAAGAGTCTATATTTTCTATCTGAATCTTTTTCTAATCCTTCGAACAGTTGAGATAGAGGCAGAGACTTCTTTTGTTTTTTTCAAATGGCTTATCTCTTATTATTATTATTATTATTATTATTATTGTTATTATTGTGGTTACCAATTAAGAGGGAGAACATATGCTTTTAATGGCCCGTTTTGTCATGTTCATCCAAACATATGTACAAAGTGGAAGCATTTGTTCCATTTTCTCTTAATATATATGCAGGTGAAGGAAACTTTTGCTTGAATTATCCAATGTGTAATTGTCGAAAAATTGTCAAGGGCTTGTGCGACGCCCGGTGTCAATAAAAGAGTATATGCAAAATGCGGTGTGAGGTAAGGGTTCCAAAATTAGCAGTGAACCCTCAAACTGACTATTCTTTACTAAAATAACAAAAGATGAAAAAAAAAAGAAAAAAAGACCAAGAGTTAAATACACTTTACACCCTCAAATTATCAATTGTTTTGCCGTCTTTATCCCAAACTATTAAAACAAGACATATTTTACTTTCGAACTGTCCAAAAGCCAATATTAATAATTTAGGGTGTAAATATTCAAATAAGCTAATTATTAATAGATATGTTAATTGTTTCACTTTAAGAAAATATATTATGTAAAGAAAACTATGTATATTAATTTTGTAATTAAATCCCAGGCTAACAAAAAAAAATACTGATTTTCTTTAATCATCGTAATGGGAAATGTTCAAATATGATGAATAATTAGTATACCTTAAGATGGTAGCTATGTACGCCTTTGATGTTTGGTTCTACAACAAATTCTTGATATAACTGTCTCCAAAATCATATAAAACTATTTAAATAACAGGTGTATGGAGTAAAGATGGTAAGTAAAATATCTTGTTTACAGTTAACGGCGCAACACTTCTTATTTTGGCATACCTTGATTGATGGACTTTGTAAAGTTGGGAGGCAAGAAGAAGGGTTGACTTAGATGGATCAGATGAGATCCGAAATAAATGTATGCCAAATGCTGTTACCTATAATTGCTTGATTGATGGGTTTTGCAAAGCTGGCGAAATTGAGAGGGCACAAGAGCTCTTTTATCTTTCTCCTTCAACCCTTACGAGTTGGCTCAAGTGGTAAAAACCTTGGTCTTTGTGGTATGCTAGTTTCAAATCTCCACTACAACAAAAACACCTTTTCCAGAGAGAAAATTTGTTCAAAATAGTCACATTTCTTGTAGTGTGAGTTAAATAAATAACATATGCTTAATGAAAATAGACAACATGGAAAGTGAGAGAACGTGAGGCGATTGAGACGCTCTCGTAATCTGGTTTTGGAAACTCTGACTTTTCAGGACTTTCCATTCTAGATTTTTCTAGCTGGCTCCTCATGCTAGGGTTGCCTCCTGACAGCATTTTCTCACCCCTCCGATGAATTCTCCGTCGACAGGGACTACTAGTTCTGATCTAATGTTGGTGAAATCGTATGCTGGGCTGTGAACAAAAAAACAGAGCATCCTATGTTCAAAATACCCATGCATTTTCCAGTTGAAATCGATGGTGAGATGGGGTTTGTTTTCTCAAAGTTGGAAATGGCAAAAGCGGCTGATGAATTTAGGTTTGCTTTGGTGATGAAGTTTATGAGAACACGTCTTTCTTTTGACAACATACGACTCACTGTGGTCAAAACTTGGGGGCTGATCAACATACCAACTATAAGTTTTATGGATGAGTTTCATGTGTTGATCCATATGAAGAATGAAAGAGACTTTGTGCATGGTTGGACACGTGAAGGAAGAACCATGGAAGGTATTCCTTTTCGGTTATTCAAATGGACTAAAGACTTTGATGTGAAACGGGAATCACCCTTAGCACCCCAATGGATTTTTTTGCCCAAACTACCTATGCATTTATACCGTAATGATTTCTTACAGATTATAGCTACCAGGTTTGGTTGGTATCTTGGAATGGATAACGCCACTTTGAGTCGTACTCGTGCTTCCAAGGCGCGTATATGTGTTGAAGTTGATCTAACAATGGATCCGGTAAAGGGCTTTCCGATAGTTCTTTCTCTAACGACTTGCATATGGCAGGAGGCCAAATATGAAAAAAAGTTGTTTTTATTGTTCAAAATGTTTTAGACAAGGGCACACTTCTGTTGTTTGTAGGGTGGGTGAGAAGAGGAAAAATGAAGGAAAAGTTAAAGAAAAAAAATATGGCAACAAAAGGGTATCAAGGGCCGACTGAGGATAAAACTAACACTGTTATGGGGGAGAAAATCTTGTATACAGGGGCTGTTATTGGTAAACCGAATGAGAACATGGAAACTGCTAATGATGCTCAAGATATGGGTGATTTACATGTGACCAGATCAGCAGAAATGGTTCCCGAGAAAAATTTAGATGAACCGGAATTGATAAATAGCGTTGACAGGATACAACAAAGAGAAGGAAAACAGGTTAAAGAAACAGAGTGTGGTAAACATGTGCAATCTGTTATACCGAGAGAAAATGACAGTAGTGATGAAGAGTGTGAAGAAGTTTGGCATGATGAGGAACCAAAATTGCAACCGAGTTTACAAGCAGACTGAGTGCAGAACACGTTGACTGAAGAGGATGAAAATAAAGACAGTTCGGGCAATGGTAGTCTACAAGGAGAAGACACGTTAGGCTACTCTTCGGAGAGAGAGGAAGGTGAAATCACAGTTTTGTTGGGGAAAGAAAAAATGTATGACACAGATGGGGAGAGACCGTCCACTGCTACCAAAGACACCGAAACAGAGGCACACAAGAAAATTTTGGTAAGGAAGTCACAGCGGGTGCATACCCGAGCTCAAAAATTAAATTTATGAGTGACCATTTTTTCTTTTGGAATATAAGAGGGTTGGGCAGTTCTAGAGGTCGTTTAAAACAGTTACTTAATAAGTTTAAGGTGAGTTTGTTTGCTATTGCGGAACCTTTTATTAAAGTTGAACGTATGCATGCTTTGGGGAATTATATTAACTTGAACCATCATTATCATATTTCGAATGAACCGCAAGGAGGAAAGCTATGGGTGTTTTGGAATGATTCTAATATTTTTGAAACAGTAGTGTGTTCGACTCAATCCATTTCTGGGTGGTTGATGTTGGATGGACAAAAAACGTTGATTTCTTTTATTTATGCTAAGTGTTCCTATGTGGAGAGAAGGGCTCTTTGGCAAGAACTAGAGGGGCTACAAGTGATTGATCAGCCTTGGATCATTGTAGGTGATTTCAACACTATTCGAACGGACTCGGAGAGAATTGGTGGTAATCCTCAATCTCTACTTTCTATGAATGAGTTTAATGATTTTATTGATAGGTGTGGTCTGTTTGAGTTAACTTGCTCGGGACAACGGATGTCTTGGTGTAATGGGCATGTTGGGACCTCCCGGAGTTGGGCAAAGCTAGATAGAGTGCTCATAAATAACAGTTTCTTAACTCGTTTTCAGTTTGCGAAAGTGAATTACCTCAATCGCAAGTCTTCAGATCATTGCCCGATGGTGGTTTCTTCTGATATACCATTTACTACATATGGTCCTTCTCCTTTTCGCTTCATGAATATGTGGTGTTTGCATGATAATTTTTTGAGTGTGGTGAAGGAAGTGTGGAATAGACCAGATGAGGCGCAAGGACTGATGAAGCTTGCGACCCGTTTGAAACGCACTAAGGTTGCTTTAAGAGCTTGGAATAAAATTATTTTTGGAAGAGTGGAAGGTAATATTAGAGCTCTTAAGGAGAGGATGGAAGTTTTAGAGGATAAGCTTCAGCTTGATTTTTCTGAGGAAACTAAGGCTGATTTTTTAGTAACTAAAATAGAGTTGGATTTATGGGAGAAGAGGGAAGCCTCTCGTCTGGGTCAACTTGCAAAGAATGACGGCGACCATAATTCTGCTTTCTTTCATGCTGTTATTAAGCAAGGTCGCGTAAAGGGCATGATTAAGAAGATGATGCTTTCTGATGGAAGGGTTCTGGAGAGTGCCGAAGCAGTTCATTCTGGTGCTGAGAGATATTTTTGAAATTTTCTAAATGAAATTTCAGAAGTTGAGAATTGTGCTTTGGGTGAGTTAATTGATGAAAAAGTCTTAGAGGAAGACAATGAGATGCTTTGTGCTGAGCCGTCAGAGATGGAAGTTAAACAAGCCATCTTCTCTATTCCAAAAAATAGTAGTCCAGGTCCTGATGGCTTTGGGTCTGAGTTCTACATGGTTTGTTGGGATATAGTGAAGGAGGATGTCATTGCTACTGCCGAAGATTTTTTCAGGGGTGCTCCTTTATCCAGGTTTTATTCTTCCACTTTTATTGTTTTGATTCCGAAAGTACCTGAGCCGACAAGCTTTGATAAGTTTCGTCCCATAAGTCTTTGTTCCGTGGTGTATAAGATTTTCTCCAAGATTATTGTTAACAGATTGACAGGTATTATTGATAAAGTGGGGTCACATGAACAAGGTGCTTTTGTTCCGGGACGTATCGTTGAAAATATCACCCTGGCACAGGAAATGGTTCATTCTTTGAATAAAAAATTGTTGGTGGCAATGTGATGTTGAAAATCGATATGGCTAAGGCTTATGACATGATGAATTGGGATTTCTTATTAAAGGTTTTCTAGGCCTTTGGTTTTTCTGAGAGGTTCTGTGGGTTGATTGGTAATTGTATAAAGTCTTCACGGTTTTCTATTTTGATGAATGGAACTCTGAAAGGCTTCTTTAACTCTTCAAGGGGTTTACGTCAAGGAGATCCCCTATCCCCTTATTTATTTATTGTCATGGAGGATATTTTAACTAGATTGTTGAGAAAAAATTTTGAGGAAGGCAGAATTGGCAAATATCACCATCCTATTAGTGCTCCTTTGGTTTCCCACCTTCTCTATGCTAATGATGTACTCATTTTTGCTAATGGAGGGAAACGCTCAACTAAAAATCTTATGCATGTGCTTGAGGTTTATGAAAAATGGTCGGGGCAGAAAATTAATAACGAGAACTCAGCGTTATTTGCTTCTAAGCTGATTGCATCTCATCGGAAGCGTAGTCTGCTCAGAATCACTAGTTTCAAGGAAGGTAATTTTTCAATTACGTATTTAGAGGGCCCTTTGAACTCAGGAAGATCAACTACCAGAATTTTTGAGTATCTTGTGGATAAAGTGAGAAAGAAAATTGCTAGATGGAAATTCCGTCTCCTTTCACAAGGTGGCAGGTTGATTCTTGTTAAACATGTTTTATCTAGCATGCCTATTCATCTGATGTCAGTTATGAATGTTCCATGTACTATTCTTTCCCGTATAAATTATCTTCTTGCTAATTTTTTATGGAGGGAGATGGACAATAAAAGAAAATTACATTGGATGTCTTGGAAAAAAGTGTGCAGGCCGACAAAGGAAGGTGGTTTGGGTATTCGGGATTTTAAAGAGGTGCAAAAGTCGCTTCACATGAAGTTTGCTTTCCGTCTTATTTCTATCAACAATTTGTGGACCGAATTTTTCCGAGCTAAGTATTCTCGAAAAGCTCATGTTTTAGCACAAAATAAGAGACCCACGGATTCCCGTTTTTAGAAATCTATTATTTCCGTCTTACCAAAAGTTATGGATAATGTGAAGGTGTTGGTCAGGGGTGGTGATGCTTCTTTCTGGTTTGATAGATGGTTATCTTCGAGATTTCTCTCCACTAGAGTTCAAGATATAGCTAATTTGAACTTACGTATTAGTGATTGTTGGCTGAATAACTCTTGGAATACGGATCTATTAAGGGACTTAGTGGATGCTGACACGATGGCTGATATTATTCTACATGTTCCGGTTGGGAAAAGGGGTATGGATACCACTGTATGGAAGCCTTCTCCTGACGGTAATTTTTCTACCTCTACAGCTTGGGATGTAATTCAGATTAAAGGGCAGTTATTATCGGGTTATGGGTGGTTTTGGCATAATAGTTTACCTACACGGATATCTATGTGTATGTGAAGGATCTGGTTTAATTCTCTGGCAGTGGATGAGCGAATCCAGCATAAAGGGGTCTCGTTAGCTTCGGCTTGTGATTGCTGCTTGAGGCATCAAATGGAAAGTATTGACCATATTTTATCCTGGGGTGAGGTTGCAGTTCAAGTTTGGTTGTTTGCTAGCACTGAAATGGGGGTCCCTTTAATACATCGTTGGTCCTGGAAATCCAAGGTTTTGCATTGGTTTAATTATGCCAAGAAGTCCTCCATTAAGGGTCCGTTGATTGGTTTAATTCCTTGCTTGATTACGTGGTGCCTTTGGAAGAGAAGATGTAAAGTAAGAATGGAGGGGAATTCTGAAAATGCTGAACAGGTTTGGCGAGCTGTACGTATCTGGATTAAATTGCTAGGTGATAATCTTTGCTCAGCCCGTAAATTCTCAAAACATGATAGAGCCGTTTTTGAAAACTTTCAGTTACAAGCTCATAACATAGTTTCTAGACCTGAAAAAATTGTAAAATGGTCTAGGCCTCCCGAGGGTTGGTTTAAACTTAATTGCGATGGGAGTTGTCAAGGGAATCCCGACAATACAGGAGGTGGTGGCATTATAAAAGATAGTCAAGGCTTCGTGAAAGGGGCTTTCTCTACGCATTACAGATATGGCACTAATAATAGTGCAGAATTAAAGGCCATTGTGGAAGGAGTTCGGCTTTGTAAACGGCTTCATATGAATAATATTATTATTGAAAGCGATTCTAAAATTGTTGTCGATTGGATTCATAAAGGTAGGTGCACGTTGTGGTATTTGTGGGATTTTTGGGATGATTTATGTGAGGAATTGAGGGGCATGAATTACATGGTTGAACACCAATTTAGGGAAGCAAATTCCGCGGCAGATTTCTTAGCTCGTGAAGGAGAAAGGGGGAGGACGGAAATTTATGATAGCATTCAAAGAGGTCCTCGGCTTTTAAAAGGCATCGTCCGGACTAATTCTCTGGGTCTTCCTTATTTTCATTTCTAGCTGGGTTTAGTCTTTTCTTTTAGGTTTGTTTAGTTCTTTGTTAGGCCTGTTTAGACGTTGCTCTTTTATAGGCTTGTTTAGTTTGGTTTGTGGGTTTTTTCTTTTGTTATTTGGTTTGCATTTGGGAGGTCTTTTATTTTCCTTATTTGTTAACTCCTAAAGGTTGTTCCTGTTACCATGGTTTCCCTCCGCCATGAGTGAAGTTTTTTAATAAACTTGGGACGGGGCCACTCTTGGACATGTGGCTACCGGCTCTTTTTTTTTTTTTTTTACAAAAAGGTTTATTGTAGTGAATTATGTCGCCATAAATACCTATTTCCAGCAATAACTACAGTAGGAAATACTTTCCACCTGCATGAAAACTCATTGGTAACAAGTTTTTCCTGTGTGCTTACCTTACCGGAAAAGTATTTCTTGCTAAACATTTGGTGGGAAATTGTTATTGCACACGAATTAATTTTGCAGGAATTATTTACTTGCACCATACAAAATCCTTTGAAAATTGTTCTTGAATACCCGGTGCTAATTAAAAAAATCATTATTTTGCACATTTCATCTCATGATGTTATGTTTGTAACAAGTTGGTTTGAAGGTTTCACTCGAAAAACCATACCTGCATATTTTCTTTCCTGAATTTTTTTATTTTTATGTTAATTTGTGTGTTAGTGAAATAGATGCTTAAGGACTTTCTATATTTTCTATCTGAAAGGTCTTTCTTATAAGTGTTATACGTGTTAATGTCACAGTGCTGGTTTCTAGGGATCAGCCGTCATTCCAAACAAGTCGAAATAGTCCTCCAAAGTAGTAACCCAATCTTGGAAGGCGTAAAGATCTAGCTTCCCGTGGAAATTGGGTACATCCATACGAGCTATAAAATTATTTTCACCGCTATATGCTTGCGGCATCCATCTGGAACCTTGGAAAGGCGTGAAGGGTGGTATGTGTGAGTGGTCTTCACTATGGCCGTCCCCCTCTATTTGTAACTTTGGTCCCCCATTTTCAATTGTGCCCTCCTGTTTATTAGCACTAGATCCTTATGGTTTGTCAAACACATGGTTCTCGAATACATCAACTTTCTTGTTTAAAGAACCCAATTGATTAATCACTTCTAGTAAGAGGTCGTCGCATTGCTACGGTGTTAAGAGTATGGTGGTGCATGTTACTCCGTGTATTCATGGTGTCGACGATGGAAAACTTCGGCTCTTGATACCAAAATTGATTTTTTTTCCTCAAACTAATTTTTGTTTATATGGTTATTATTTTATAAAAGTATTAATTTTTACGGCTTGCATGATTTTTTATTATTGTTATGATTTTGATTGTTCTTTGATAAGCAGTATTTTTTTAATCCTAACTTTTATGAATTTGACAATGATGGTAAATATTATGTTTGGAATTATTCTGTTTCCAGTAATGGGGAACCCTAGCGGTAGAAAAGGTCTAGCAGACCCTTCTACAGCTAAAACGTTTGAAGAAAACTGTGAACACTCTATGCAACTTGCATAGGATCGAGCAATACTTAATAATATGTGCAACTTCCCACGACTGACTATCCTTCCATTTTTTTTCATGTAAGTAGACACATGCTGCTATCTCCATCCCAAATTTAACTATTGTTGCATAATAACTCAGTTCATGATTGCTTGAAAATAAGCATGGCAGCATAGATTCTTTGACTTTTTTCATAAGTTGTTTTCAAGTTTAACTGATGTTCCATTTTTTCTAGTTTTCTTATAAGTTTTTTTATATTTCATATGACATTTCTTCATTTTCATATAAGGATAGATTTTTTCTACTCTTTGTGAGTTTTTTGCGATTCTTTTCATTGCAGGTTATACGTGAAGGAGGAATTGCTCACCTAGATGTCAAACTTATAATATTTATGTAAAGAATAGTGTTTAGAAATTTGGTGATTTTGGATGTGCAATTCTCATGATAAGAGATTGTCAATTGAATCGTGATTTTGTATTTTGTTCAATTTATGTAAAGAATGTGTTTGCTTAGGTGTTCTTTAGAATGTATCTTTTAACCACTTTCATCTTGGTTCTTGTCATCAAGTCAACATTTCCAACTTAAATTTTATGAATCTACTCCAAGTTTTAGTACATGTTGTTACGAGATGATAATGTATTCTTCCATTTTGAAGATCTTAATTAGTTTTGACATTTTTTGAATGAATTGTTACTTTTATCTGTATTGCAAAATATTTTCTATAAAGCTATTTTATTCTTTCGACCGGGCACCACGTGTTGGGGGCATACGTGCCTTGCCATAGCAACTTTACTAGTATAAATATAAATAAAAGTAAAAAATCTAAAAGAATGAAAAATAAAAATAAAAGATTTGGAACTATTTTATTATTGAGTAGAAAAATCAGAGTTTGGATTGACGATTTACTTTTTGAGTTCAAAAATGCTAGAATGCACAACGGAGGAGAGAACGAAATTCATATCAGCACCATGAAAATGCAATTTTACCCTCGTATAAAACAATCCCTTTGAACACTTAAAAGAATCATTCAGAAGATATTATCATTGACTGAGCAAGAGGAGGATGAAGTTGTTGTGGACGATGCACATTTGGAAGGCATTTCCTTATGTGGAGAAAAGGGTTTGATTCTATTACTATTGACTAACAAGAATTATAATCGTGATGCTTTTAAGAAGACAATGAAGAGGGCCTTGCATCTTGCAAAAGGGGTGCGATTTCAGGATCTCAGTTCAACGTTAATCCTAACAGATTTTGAAGATTAGTGCAATAAGGACTATGTGATTAAGAATGGTCTGTGGTCTTTGGATAAACTTCTGGTGCTTATTCAAGAAGTAGATGTTAGCAGGTTCAAAATATTAAGATCACTACGGCTACTTTTTGGGCACGTCTTCATGATCTTCCATTGCATGCTAGGAATGATTATGTGGGAGAAAGGATTGGAAAGAAAATTGGAAGGGTAGAGGAGGTGGATGTCAAGAAAGGGGAGGTGGCCTGGAGGGACTTCCTATGGGTAAGGGTCACTTTGGATATTTATAAACCTTTGTTATGGGGCACAAAATTTTTCATGGGAGATAGGATGTTTATTAGGTTAGATTCTCTTATGAGAGATTACCCAATTTTTGCTACTTGTGTGGCCGTTTGGGGCATGGGGATAAGGATTGTGGCTTGTGGCAGAGTGATGCTCCACTGGAAAAGGAAGTTGTACTATCGTATGGACCTTGGTTACAAGCATCTAACTATGGAGATCGATTCATGGATGGAAAACCATGGGAACTTAAAGAAAGTAAAAAACTAGGCCTCTGTCTACAATGGAGAATCCAATTTCTACGGCTCAATTGTCAATGGTTCATGACATTCTCCAACAGTTCAGGCTGTGTTGGTTCCATCAAAAATGGAATTGATGGATGAGGGGAAATTGGTGAATTCTAATGGAGGGGAAATGGCGAAGCTTTAGCAACGGAATGTTGGTGGGGCCGATGCTACGAGAACAGTTATGGCGGTTAACAAAAGAGAAGAAGCCAGTGGCATTGTGGTGGGAACTAAGAAAGGGGAAACGAAGTCGTTTAAAAAATTAAACCTCTCTTGGCCTTATGATTCAGATGGGCTAGGTAACACTAATGAGGAGCATGGTCTTAGTAAGAAGCAGAAATGACGATCGTTTAATGACCGTAAGGAAGCTATTTCTGGACCTTCTCGACAACCTCTAATTTCTCGAAAAGGAAAGGAGCATAAGGGGATTTCTAGCTTCCACGGAAGGCCTTTGAAGAGGATCAATAATGATGGTGAGTGTGTGCTTATTGAGGTTCCCATTCAACAAGATGGATTGACAGTGGCTATTGAGCAACCCAACAGGACCCCATGAAAATTTTAATCTGGAATGCTCGTGGGCTTGGGAACCCACAAGGCATTTAGACCCTCTGCAATTTTTGTGAAGAGGGAAGCTCCCAATGTCCTATTCTTGAAGGAAACCAAATTGAAATCTCGTCAATTTTAGGTATGTAAGTTTAAGTTAGGTTTTTCCAGCTGTTTGGCTGATGATTGTTGTGGGCGGAAAGGAGTTATTGCACTACTTTGGGGAAGGGATGTAACTCTGTCTCTTCTTAATTATTCTCATTATCATGTGAACGATGTTATTGCTGAGGGTTCTATAATGGGAAGCTGGTTCTTAACCAGTATTTATGGCCATCTAGAAACAAGTCAAATGTTTAACACTTGGAATTTGTTAAGAAATCTTTGTACACAACATGGGGATGCATGGGTGGTTTTAGGGGACTTTAACGAAATCTTGTATTCTCATGAGAAGTGGGGAGGTAGAGTTAGACCACTATGGCAAATTGAAGCTTTCAAGGATGTAGTTGATGACTGTTCTCTTCAGGATTTGGGGTATAGACGCCATAAGTTCATTTGATGTAATAGGAGGGAGGGCTCTCATTGTATTAGTGAGAGACTCAACACAGTAATCGCTAATTCTCAATGGAGGAGTAGGTTTCCTAATGCCTGTATAATCCATGGCCTGGTAGCATTCTCTGATCATGTTCCTCTTTGGCTATATGTTGAGGGAGAAGAGGAGTATATTAGACAAAAGAGGAGGTTTAAATTTGAAGATATGTGGGTAGGGGAGCAGGCATGTGAAGACATTATTAAATCTGTTTGGAGAGGGGATAGGATCTATGATGGTATGCATATTGTTATGGATTTAATCAAGGATTGTGGCACTCATTTGGACAATTGGAATAAGACTACTTTTGGCAATGTTCAAAAGTAGTTACATAAAGCAATCGCATAATTAGAAAGGGCTTGTGAAGTTGATCCAATGGGAGAGTTTTTAGATGATCAAAATGAGGCTCAAGAAGAGGTACAAAAATGGTTAGAAAGGGATGAGGTTATATGGCGACAACGATCTAAGGCCTTGTGGCTTAAAGAGGGTGATCAAAATTCAAGGTATTTTCATATGAAGGCTTCTTGGAGAAAAAGAAAGAATAGCTTGATTAAAATTAAAAATGAGTAAAGGGCCTGGCAATTTGGGGAGCAAGGGGATCAGATTATTCTTCATTATTTTGAGGAGCTCCTTTCTACTTCTAATCCTAGGGGTTCAACAGATTTTCTTTAGTCAATTGCTGGAAAAGTAATTGGTCCAATGAATGCAACTCTCAGACAGATTTATACAAAAAAAGGGGTGGTGGCTGCTTTATCTCAAATGCATCCTTCCAAAGCTCCTGGTCCGGATGGAATGTCTCCAATGTTTTACCAAAACTATTGGCATGTAGTGGGTAATGTTGTCATAGGAGAAGTGTTAAAGGCTCTTAATAATGGTGAGTTCCCTTCGTCTATTTATCACACTCATATTACTCTTATTCCAAAGAAGAAATCTCCTACTACGGTTGCTGATTATAGGCCTGTTAGTTTGTGTAATGTGGCCTATAAATTGATTGCAAAGGTGGTTTCTAATAGGCTGAAAATAGTGCTACCTTCAGTTATTTGTGAAAGCTAGAGTGCTTTTGTTACAGGTCGTTTAATCACTAATAATGTTCTTATTGCTTATGAATTGGTTCATTTTTTAAAACATAAGAAAAAGTGCAAGAAATGTTACATGTCTATTAAGTTGGACATGAGTAAAGCCTACAATCATGGTGAATGGAGTTTTCTTTCCATTGTAATAGAGGTGATGGGTTTCCAATAGAGTTTTATGGATTTGATTATGTATTGTGTGAAATCTGTTACTTTCTCAATTTTGGTTAATGGAGAGCCAAAATGGCCTATTATTCCTTCTAGGGGTTTGAGACAAGGGGACCCTTTGTCCCATTATCTTTTTCTTTATGTACAGAAGGTCTTATTACACTATTAAAAGAGGCAGGCTTAAGAAAGGAAATTTCTGGTATAAGAATTTGTAGAGGGGCTCCAAACATTAATCATTTGCTCTTTGCCAATGATAGTGTTATATGTTGCAAAGATGATGTGGATGAGAATAGGAGAGTGCAATCTATCTTAAACTTGTATGAGTGTGTTTCGGGTCAAAAAATTAACAAGGAAAAAATAGCCATGGTCTTTAGTTGTAATGTGGATAGGGATTTGAGAGAACTTAAACTATTATGGAGTAATAGTGAGGTGTAGCAATATGAGAAATATCTTGGGTTACCACCAATTGTTGGTAACTAAAAAAAAAAAAGAGCCTTTCAATCCATTAAACAGAAGGTTTGACAAAAACTTCAAAGTTGGAAGGAGAAGTTATTATCTCAAGGGGGTAAGGAGGTGCTTTTGAAGGCTATTGCTTTATCGATACCCAATTATCATATGAGTTGTTTTCTTTTGCTCGCTGGTTTATGTTCTAATTTATAAGGACTAATGTCAAGGTTTTGGTGGGGCAGTAAGGTGAAGAAAAAAGGATTCATTGGGTTAGTTGGCGTAATATGTGTGAGGGTAAGTCAAAAGGGGGAATGGGGTTTAAAGATTTACGCATTTTCAACCTTGTTCTCCTTACTAAGCAAGGTTGGAGGCTTCTTCAATATAAGACTTCCTTGCTATATAAGTTGTTAAAGGCAAAATATTTTTGTACTACAAATTTCTTTGAAGCTAAGTTGGGAAACTGTCCTTCATATACATTGAGGGGAATGGGGAGGCTAAGAGATGGTTAAGAGAAGGGTGTCGATGGTGGATTGGGGATGGTCAAACTGCTCATATGTGGACTGAAAAGTGGATCCCAAGTTATAAGTCATTGGAGCAAGAAATGGGTTACTCAAATCAATACAGAAGTGACTTGATTATATGAGATGGTGGAATTTTGATAAAATTAGATCTCTCTTCAATCCAAATATAGTGGCAAATATTTTGAAAGTGGTGATCTCTCCTAGAATGCATGAAGTTTGCATATTTAACGCATGAAGTTTGCATATTTAATAGTATATTTAATATTATTTTAACAAAAGTATATTCATCATTTTTATACCATACACTACACATAATTTTTTAGTTTTTTCTCTTACAAAATGTGTGGTATATGAATAATGAGTAGAAGATGTCAATTAATTTAAAAAAAATAAAAGAAAATAATAATAAAGAGAAATGCTAAGGCTCCCAAATTCGGGAGCTTTTTTTCTTACCGAATTCATTTTTTTTTAACTTAGTGATTAAGTAAATTTTTTAAAATGATGTTGTGAATTTTTTAAAAAAAAATATTTAAGAATACAAAAAGAAAATGAATGAAAAAAATCAAAAAAAATTTTTAAAAAAGTGCTGATTCGTTAAAAAAAAAAAAAATTAATAGCTTTAGCTTTACTCAATAATAAATATTGTGCATAGGGTATTTGATGGGTCTGGACACTTCACCTCTTTTGTTTAAAAATAAAACAATGAGAGTACATAAGTGCGTCAGAAACACCATGTGAAAATATACATATTGTTATGAAACTAAAAAAGAAATGATATTGTAAAAGAAAACGTTGTTATTCAATGTGACGACTTGAAATATTTCATGTCGCAGAATTTACAACTTCGCTCGAGCGGAGGCTTTTTGCCGCTCGAGCGAATTCAGGCAGATTCAAACGCTCGACAGCCCCTCGACAGTGAGCTTGAGCGGGATGCGGGAAAACAAGTTCGCTCGAGCGGAGACATTGGCCGCTCGAGCGAAATCAGGCAGATTTGAACGCTCGAGGTGCGCTCGACAAGTCGCTCGAGCGAAGTTAGGCAGAGTCGACCGCTCGATGTTCGCTCGACACCCCGCTCGAGCGAATATCGTATTTTGACAGATCTAGGGTTTTCCGCCGTCACATAATATAAAAAGTGATTTTTCACTTTATGGCCCTACCTTTTGACTGGAGAACACCTTTTGGGACTGAAAAACACATCTAGAAGGATTCAAATCATCCGTTTGGAGAGGGGATTTCCACATATTGCACGTACGTTGGAATCATACACGAGCACAGACGGGAGAAAAGACTGGAATCAATTCCTTGAGTTTTTTACGACGAGTTGCGGCTGCAAGAAGTATTTTCAGCGTTTATTTTCTTTCAATTTTCTCAGAACAATTATGGTGAATTCGTTTATGTTGAATTCAATTTCTAGTATGAGCTAAATTTCTTTATTCTAGGAAAACGATGTAACCTAGTTCCGAACTATGCTTGATTGTCTATGCTAATTTA
>QGSO01000398.1:0-15000 GCA_011037825.1 Carya cathayensis | reverse complement strand
TAGAAGATGTGTGCCAGAAGAAGAGATGCAAGACATCCTCCATCATTGCCATTCATCATCATATGGAGGACATTTTGGAGCCACCCGTACAGCAGCTAAGGTACTTCAAAGTGGGTTCTTTTGGCCTTCCATTTTTCGTGATAGTTACACTTTGGTGAAAACTTGTGACCGGTGCCAACGTATGGGAAATATTTCAAGGCGTCATGAGTTACCACTGAAAGGTATCTTAGAAGTTGAGTTGTTTGATGTCTGGGGAATAGATTTTATGGGCCCTTTTCCTCCTTCTTTTGGCTTTGCTTATATCTTGTTAGCAGTTGATTATGTGTCAAAATGGGTGGAAGCAATTGCTACAACAACAAATGATGCAAAGGTAGTGCTCAAATTTCTGCACAAGAACATATTCACAAGATTTGGCACTCCACGAGCTATTATTAGTGATGAAGGGACTCACTTTTGCAACAAGTTGTTTGAGAATCTTCTTTCTAAATATGGTGTGAAGCACAAGATAGCACTTGCTTACCATCCTCAAACTAATGGCCAAGCTGAAATTTCAAATAGAGAGATCAAGAACATCCTTGAGAAGACGGTCAAAATCAATAGAAAGGATTGGGCGAAGAAGCTTGATGATGCTTTGTGGGCATACCGGACAGCCTTTAAAACACCTATCGGGATGTCTCCATACCGATTAGTGTTTGGAAAGGCATGTCATCTTCCTGTAGAGTTGGAGCATAGAGCTTATTGGGCTGTGAAAAAGTTTAACTTTGATTTGAAGGCAGCAGGTGAAAAGAGACTTCTTCAATTGAATGAGATGGAAGAGTTCCGGAATGATTCATATGAAAATGCAAAGATCTATAAAGAGAAGACGAAGAAGTGGCATGACAAACAGATTCTTAGGCGAGAGTTTGCACCAGGGCAGCAAGTTTTACTATTCAATTCACGACTCAAACTCTTCCCGGGAAAGTTAAAGTCAAGATGGACAGGTCCTTATACAATTCATGAAGCTTTCTCTTTTGGAGCAGTAGACTTGAAGGACAAGACAGGGAATATTTTCCGAGTTAATGGTCAAAGATTGAAGCACTACTATGGAGAACAAGTGGAGAGGAACTATGCATTGATTCCTCTTGGAGATCCTAATTGATGAGGATTGGAAAGTCTGGCTGTAGACTTTAAAACAAGCGCTTATGGGAGGCAACCCATAGATCTATCCTTCATTCTTTCATTTATTTTATTATCTTTATTTATGTAGTTTTAATAATTTGGTTTTTGATGCAGGTTTTTGTTTTAGCATGAATAAAGAGCTGAAAAATTTCTAAGCTATGGAAGATTCATCATGAAACCAGGGAAGTTATTTCTTCAATCCTTTTTACTTTTGCATTACAATGAGGACATTGTTTAGTTTAAGTTTGGGGGTGTGAATTCCTATAGTCATTTGATCCTATTGTTTTCTAAGTTTTGGGTTGTTGATGGGTTGTTTGATTCTCTTACCAAGCATGCATTGGAGTAAGATTGAATTCTCTATGACTCTGAAATTTGTGATTGAAGATGGTTTTGAGAAAAATTTTCAAAAATTTCTTTTATGTCAAGTGAAGTTTTGTGGGTACTTTGGTTTAAATCTTTGACCTTGAACACAATTGAGCACATAGTCGTTTTTCTTTGATTCCATTTTGCTTATGAAGAGAAGAAGTTGAATTAATTGAAAGAGGGAAGTTCGATTTTGCTTTGCTCTAGAATCCGTTGATGGGTCCTTGAGGCGAAATCCTAGTTGAGACCAAATATTAGAGAAATGATCTAGGCATTTCTTTGGCAACCAAAAAGCTTTCCCAGCCGTCCTAAATATCATGCCATCATTACATGGTGTGTTTCAATAGTTAACCCCCTTGAGCCTTATGTTACATAAGCCTTTATTTATTCATTGAACTACATAAACCATGCCCGCTCTAAGCCTGAAAAACAATGAATCTACCTTTAATAGTTTGAGAAAATACTTTGGTGGAAAGTTTCATTTAAAAGAGAAAATTAGTGAAAGAGAATGATCCGTATTATGTTTGCTCTGTTTGATCAAAGAAGAAGAAGAAGAAGAAGAAGAAGAAAAAAAGAAAAGAAAAAGAAGTCGCTATGCGGAATGTGAATTACTTCAGATGCCCGCTCTGTTTGGTATTGTATCAGTGATTACAGCAATAATAATGCCACAAGTATGAGCATATTGCTAAAGAAAGAGCTATGATTTGAATCATGTGGAAATCTCTTTTAGTGTTCTTTTCACAAAGTATTTTTCCAGTTTGCTTTGATTATCCATATCCAGTTCTTTCTTAACCCTCACCCTGTGGCCTATCATTACAAGCTTATTAAAGACCTTTTGATCTCTGATTTTGGTGTTGATTACATTAGTGGAGAGGATTTCTGAAAATTGGACTTATGGGGTTAAGTTTTAAGAGAATTCTTCTGATTTTGGTTGTTCTACTTTTATCTGAGTTTGCAGGTGGTTTGAGGTTAAATTGACTATCTCACACACACACTCAAGGTCTTAGCTTTAGGTTGAAGTAAACGCCTAACTCTTGCTTGACAAATTGCAAAATTTTTGATTGATTTTCTTGCTATCTTTGATGTTAAAAGAGTAAGATACTAGTGATGAAATCTAAATTCATAAAAGCTTGGTGAGTGATGATACTTCTCTTTGGGGTCGAGTTGATATTGCCTAAACTATCATTTGCTTTTCTTTTTGTTTGAGGACAAACAAAGTTGTAAGTTTGGGGGTATTTGATGACTTGCAAAATTTCATGTTGCAGATTTACAACTTCGCTCGAGCGGAGGCTTTTGGCCGCTCGAGCGAACTCAGGCAGATTCAAACGCTCGACTGCCGCTCGACAGTGAGCTCGAGCGGGTTGCGGAAATACAAAGATCGCTCGAGCGGAGACATTGGCCGCTCGAGCGAAATCAGGCAGAGTTGAACGCTCGAGGTGCGCTCGACAAGTCGCTCGAGCGAAGTTAGGCAGAGTCGACCGCTCGATGTTCGCTCGACACCCCGCTCGAGCGAACATCGTATTTTGACAGATCTAGGGTTTTCCGCCGTCACACCATATAAAAGTGATTTTTCACTTTATGGCCGTACCTTTTGACTGGAGAACACCTTTTGGGAGAGAAAAACACATCTAGAAGGATTCAAATCAATCGTTTTGGAGAGGGGATTCCACATATTGCACGTACGTCGGAATCATACACGAGCACAGACGGGAGAAAAGCCTTGAATCAGATCCTTTAGTTTTTGACGACGAGTTGCGGCTGCAAGGAGTATTTTTCAGCGTTTATTTTCTTCCATTATTCTCAGAACAATTATGGTGAATTCGTTTATGTTGAATTCTATTTCTAGTATGAGCTAAACTTTCTTTATTCTAGGAAAACGATGTAATCTAATTCCGAACTATGCTTGATTGTCTATGCTAATTTAAGGCGATTCTCTCTTTGTTTATCTGATTTATTCTGAGTTTATTGCTTCTAATTAACTGGCCATTGATTAGATGATTTTTAATCTTGTGATTTGCTATCGAAAGAGGGAATCATAGGGTAGATCTTGAATATTTCAGCATAGGTAAGTATAGAGATCGAAAGACTTGTATGAACCTATGTAGTAATTAAATCATTGATCTTATTGCTTTCTTGTTTATTTAAATTGCATATTCTTGTGTGAATTGATAAACAAGAATAATTTCCAATTGACTATCGAAAGAGGCTTTTGGATGAATTAGAGATTTGCTAATAGACAAATAGAATTAAATTAAATTAGCTGGATGATAAAAGCATAGGGACGAATTAGGTGAAATCGGTTTCCTAGAAGTTTTCTTTCCCATTAATCTGATCTTCAAACGTCAGTTTTATTTCATTTGCTTATTAATCTTTGAGTCAATTTTAGTTTAAATTGCAACTCCAAAATCTTAGTGATTCCTCTAGATAAAATCGAGATTAGTATAATTTTGGTATTTGGCATAAGTAAGGTACCAATCCCTGAGGACGATACTCTTCTTACCACTTTATTATAAAACTACGATACTGTGCACTTGCAGTTTTGCACCGATCACAATGCAAAATTTCTTTATATACAAGTGAATAATATCCATATATATAGGAGTACAAATGAGTTTAGGTATAGCTTAAGTCTTAATTAAAGGCTAAGGGCAGTCAATTATAACGGCTAAGGACGGTCAATTATGACAGCTAAGGGCGGTCATAATTGACAGCTAAATATGGTCTTAATTGATGACTAAATATGGTTATACAAATCCGTTTATAACACTCCCCATTTGGATGACCATACATAAAAAATATACCTTATTAAAACCTTACCAAGTAAAAATCTAGTGGGAAAAAACCAATAGCGAAGGAAAAATAGTACAACATTCTTGTGTATCTTCAAGTGCTTTAAGATTGCCCCATTAAAACCTTGCAAAGGAAAACCCAGTAGGATAAAACCTTAGCGAATGAAAAAGAGTACAATCAGCACAAGTCTTCAAGACATTACTCCCTCTTAAAAGTGCATGATAATACGTTTTCAAGTTTTCGTATTCCAATGTTCTGTACAATCTTCTTAAATGTTGCAGTTGTAATGTTTTAGTGAATAAATATGCCAAATTATCACTTAATTGTATCTGCTTGATATTAATTTCACATTTCTCCTCATGAATTACAATGCTCTCTCTGTGTAGATCTGAAAGATAACCTGCATTCGCATATCCAATAATTGTGGATTTGATCCATGTTGATAAAATAATCTCATATCAATCGTACCTCGGAGGTAAGGAATGACATGGTTAATACCATTGCAATGTCTTCAAGTTGGTACGGAACTATATCTTGCAAGTAAATTAACTGAAAATACAATATCAGACCGAGTGCAATTTGCAAGATATATTAGGGCTCCAATTGCACTGAGATAAGGTACTTCAGAATCAAGAATTTCTTCATCATCTTCACAAGGACAAAATGGATTTTTCTGCACATCAAGTAATCGAACAACCATTGGAGTACTTAGCAGATGAGCTTTGTCTATATAAAAGTTCTTCAAGACTTTATAGTGAAAGGTCTTTGCGTTGATGCATCTCAATATTGTGTACCAACTCTTTAAATGATGCAGTTGGTTTTGGTAAAAAAAATTCCTATATTAATTCAAGATCATTTTAACAATACATTCAATACTCTTCTAGAATTGTACTCTTCTGGAGTTCTTATGAATAACATAGTTAGTGGAGAAGTCATCAAAGTTAAGCCGCCAACCTTCATATTCAACAAAAACAGTAGCCACCTTTTTAGACCAAACAAGCACCGCAGGATTTTACAGCTCTTTTGTAGCTGTCAGGTGCCGCAAAGTTATGATATTACATCTCTTGTCTCTTGTAGAGAGATGCTTCATGAGAGATGCTGTGAAGCAATAGAGATGCTTTGTCCTTCCTTTTACTCACCTCAGGATGTTGCTCTTATGATAGGAGCAGAGATTCATTTTTCTTGAAGGAGTTATTATGATGTCGTTTCAGAATCAAGATTTCTTAGTGCTCAATATTTTGCCTTTGTTACGATCATGTCTCAGAGGTTATTAGCTAAAGTGAATGAGGTCATCCAACTCAATAATCAAATATCTTAATTGCATTAGGAGCTCTCTGCGAAGAGTTATAACAACAAGAAACTAAAGAAGGAGAATAAGGCGCTAAAATAGTATGCCCATGATCTTCAGTCACGCATAAAGAATCTGGAAAGAGAATAGGCTCAAATATAGGATCAACCACAAAGGGTATTTGAAGAAATCCAAAGACTTAAAGAATAAGGACAAACTACATTTAATCTTGCCAAGGATATATGAAAAAGTCCAACTTATAATAGAGTGAGGGCAAGCTGCTTTTAATTTTATGGCCTAATAAATAACTATAGGATATATATGTTTAGCGTCTTCTCTATCAATATATATAATTTTGTCATGCTTTCATAATTTTCTCTATAAAAGAAATATTCAGCTCATCTTCATTCGCATCTCATCTTCTTCACTTTTATGTAATTAGTCTACATTCTTATTCTGCAATCTCTCTCTGCATTCTTACTCAGCAATGACCCAGCAATCTTCCCGTGACCAATATATGAGGTATTCTACACCTCGTTCACCAGTTATTTCTGTCTCTACCATAGGTTTCATAATGCAATACAATAATGATCTGACTAATAAGTCAAATGATGATGCTATCTACGAGCTTGTGAGTCTCGGTACCCGATACTCATCAACAATTGTCACATTTTCTTAGCGAGTACAATCCAATACTCCTTTAGATAGGGATGCCAAGCAAATTTTTGAAGAAAAAAATCGTTTAAAGAATGAGGCGAAGAGCCTCAAATTTCTGTAATTTTGTCTCGAGATAATAAAATAGTATTTCACAAATATTCACGTTGTGTTTCTATCTTCTGGTAGATGTTTTATGTGCTCCATTTTATTTCTTCTTTATTCATGCACATTTCTTACAAAACCGTAATATTAATCTGAAATACTAATTGCATTTAAGAGATGGTATTTCAGAAGAGGCCCTCTTCTAGACGGTTATGCCGTTCCCAATCCCTTAACGGAAACAAATAACTAATACACACGTGAGCAATCCACATCTAAATGCTATGAACCACATTACAGGGGATGGCAAAGTCCAATACGTTAGAAAAATATAGAACAAATTCACTTCGGTATTATCCCTTGCACTCCGCCGCACGTCCCCAGTCTGTCACAGCCCGTCGAGTGCCCCATCACCCCTCGCTCCCTTCCTCTGTCCTTCTCTCCTCTCTCAGGAACCCACTCCCTCCCTCCCGTCGAGCCCACCCATTCAATGTTTATCTAGATCTTACAAAAATTGCATTGTATTTTATAAATACAAAAATCATAGCTCTACCCAAAAATTTTTACAGTAACAGTTGAAAGAAATATGGGGAAGATTTTTTAAACTAGTGATCGCAACTCCATCCAATAACTTTTTGGTAGACTACTGTAAATTTACATTAGAAAAAATATGAAGGAACAACCAATTTTCCACCTTTGCTCCTGGGATAAAACTGATTTCATTTATCAAGGCTTTGTACACCTAAAAGTAAAAATGTTAGAAAGTTCACTATTAGTCCATCATACATGCATCTTTCCGATATTTGGTTTGAATTTTACTGCAATTAAAATTGAAAAGAAAAAAAAACCCCTCAATGATCATGGGCAAAAACTCAGAAGCAACTTTGAAGATGACATCTTGATTTCCCTGAATCATCAAAAGAGTGAAGATGACTCACTTTGTTGCATTTTCGATGTTTGGATGGAGTGGGTGGGGCTTGGGCTCGAGGGAGGGAGTAGAGAGAGAGAGAGAGAAAGAGGGGGAAGGAGATGGAAAATGTAAAGTTTCTCTACAATGTGGCCACAAGGTTGAAAAATAGAGTGTCTACGTGGCACATTCTCATTTGATGCCCTTTTTTAGAGAAGAAATGATACGCCTACTGAAAGATTTTATCATTTCAGAATTAATAATTTCATTCGTCTCCCCCTCAAACCTGAAAGTGTTTCTGATTTATATTTCAAATATATGCAGTTTTCATGAGCTTTTCTGGAGTTTTAATGATATTTAAATCATCTATATAAACTACAATAAATACTAATGTAGATACTAAAAATATATGAAAAATAGCTTGTTCCACATGCGTTTGGATTATTTTAGATCATATAAGGATTTTTGAAACTAGATAGAATAAGTATTTCAGGATTATATGCTTCATGCATTTCATATCTAGTGATCCATATAAATATGCAGTTAATCATGCATACCCAAACTCTCGATAACTATCAAGCTAATAAAAGAACCTCAATATAATTCCATCCACTTCAAAAGCATATCAATATTATTTCTGCGAGAAACCGACTCGTGATTTATTTATCACATTTTCACTTTCTTTATACAAATACCCACTAATATTCAACAAGCATCATATTTTAGATGTTTGGACTAGAAGTCTATATGTATCACATTTTACTAGTGATATCAATTATGCAGGAATTGTTTCTTTCTATTTTGGACAATATTTTTACGTCGGTATTCTTCGACGGTTCTTGACTCAGTTTCTTCATTACTTCTGGTAATGTCAAGTGTCATCTTATATAAAAATACGTTGTCGACAACAGTTTTATTTCTATCCAGAATTTCTCCAATACTCATTAAATGTATTGAGATCTCATTATTTTTAGGCATCTGTCCCTCTTCAAGGGAAGAAATTTCATGAGAAACCTCTTCAGGAGTTTTTATTATAAGAGAATTTTGTACAGAATGTTTTGATGGATCTTATTACTTGTTTTATGGGTACGTCTTATTCAAGAGCACTAATTCTTTTTTTTGTGCTTTTCTCTTTCGGTATACTTTATCTTTTGTATCATAGGTCTCACATGCTTTTAAACATGTCTTATGTTCATTATATTGCTAAATTTCTTAATTTTCCTACGAGAACTTCAATCCTCGCAAGGATTTTATCAGCTAGAATATGAGACATTTTTATCTTATTGCATCCATAAATTAATTATCATCTGAACTTCCAGTTCACATATGATAATCAAGATAATGTCGAATTATTTCATTTTATTTGCTTATAGCAAATTTTTCTTTCCGCTCATGGTGAGAAGACTTTATAGTAAAAAAGTTTTCTAGTTCTTTTATAAACGTCCATATGAAAATTATTCGACTTATCGTAATTGATTTCGGATGATCAAATTAATCATGAAAAACATACAAATATTTTGAATCATATCACTTTGATGCATCATAATATTTGATTCAATAATTATATAATATCATCTCAAAGAGAAAGCTGGTAGTTTTTTCAATACGAGCTTCTGGCTCGAAATCATAGAAGTACTATAAAAATATTCATTATCATGTCCAAACTCTTGGTTTCTTTGAAAAAAATGTACAATTCTCTTCTAAGAATAATATAAATCCAATATCATTCACTTCAGGGAATGATGTGGAACTAGTAGGACGTGACTAATGATTTCTTAACAAAAACTTATTATTTTGCTCAGCCACTAGAAAACAAAATATAAGTTTATAATATCTTGTAAACTTTCGCACTAGATATTACTACTTCAGGAGCACATTTGAGGCATTCATTTTAAAGAGATATTCTTTCATGGATTTTCTCTACACAATTTCAATTATGCAACTTCAGGTTCATTAATTATAATGAGCTTTTAGGAAGATCACAATCTTTTGGTACATGTATCAGTCCTTTAAACTATCTCACAGAATTAATAGATCTTTTATTATGAGATATTCAATAAAATTATTGGTTCGTGGCGATCTTTCAAGGATACTCCATTTCTATTCTAAGATAAATCTTATCATCAATAATTTATAATAAGTATAAAAAAAAATAAAACTTGTATATAAACTATGTGAATAAAAATTGACCACTGATATAACTGAAATGTAAATTATGAAAATTTTAATTCGCCATAGATATAACTGAGATGTAAACTATGTGAATAAACGTAGAATTTTATCAAGTAATAATAAGGAATATAAATTTTAATACTCACATTGGGGATTGCAAATAATATATTGAAAAACTTACTTGAAGTGGAACACTACTAGCTTCAGAATCAATAGAGCCTCGTGTTGATAACGTGTTATGAAACTAAGAGAGAAATGATATTACAAGAGAAAGCGTTGTCATTCAATGTAAAACTTCTTTATATACAAATAAATGATACCCATATATATAAGAATATAAAAGAATTTAGGTATAGCTTAATCTTAATTGATGGTTAAAGACAGTCATAATTGACAGTTAAAAATGTTCTTAATTGATAACTAAATATGATCATACAATTCCATTTATACCGCATATAACATTTTCCTTGTTAAAACGAAAATGGGTTGCAAATCTTAGAGTGCCACGTCAGAGCATAAAAACCAGCGCGTAAAAGTCTTTGTAAATGTGGTAGCGCTCGTAAAGTCATAATTATGCAAGGGAGATAAAGCAACCCCTCGTATATTGCATCCTACACATGCGTATTTTCTAGCTAGCTAGATTCAAGGAAAGTAGTAAATTTTTTTATTCCAAATATTTTATATGGTTAGTTTTAAAATAAAAAAATAAATTTTTAAATGGTTACCATTTCTTTTTTTTCTTTTTTCTTTTTTTTTCTTTTTTTTTCTTTTTTAAAAAGAGAGAAAAAATGCGTTTTACATCAAGAGTACGGTTGATTGAAAGGAGATATCCGGCAACATTTCCATTATAGAAAGTTTTATTTTTCAAATTTGGTCTAAGAATGTTTTTCTGAATAGCATCATATTAAATTGTCACTTGTCTTATAAGCATGGATGTTTTTTTTTTTTCCCACTATCTGAAAATTATTCTCGCTGTTAATCTAACACTATTAATCATAATAAAAAACCGTTTCTTTTTCCTCATGTATATATTTAAATAATACTTAGAAAATTTAATATATTGGTCCTTAGGAGGTGTGCTTGGTTGTTGAAATCAACTCAACTCATCTCAAATTAATTATTAACAAAACATACTAATTTTTCAATTTTTTGTAAAAAAGTTAAACTCATCTTAACCTATTTCATACATTCAATCACATATCTCAACCTAATTATATAAAAAAATATCTCAATGAGATCCACAAAACACTACTATTTATAAATAAACTCAAATCATCTCAACATACAGATGCAGCCTTAGATCCATCACTTTGGTTTTTTTTTTTTTTTTTCTTTTGTGGTTTTGGTTTTTAACCTTGGACCAAACCCTCTCAATTTTTACCCATTTCTAAGAATGGTGAAGTGGTTACTCATAGATCCATCACTGCATTTTCTTGAAAACGGGTGTCATTTCGGATCAAAATGATTTATTCAATCTATGTCCACTACATGAAAGAGTGGTTGCGGAACCAACCAACTTAGCCTCTCTCTTTTTTCCCGTTTCTTGAGCAATAATCTTAGTTGATTTAAGTAGCATGATTCGTCTTGATCAGCATACAAGATATGGCCGTTCACTCAATTTCTTTTTCCATTCTTTTTGGGTGAATTTTTTTCTGTGTTTAAGTTGAATAGCTCTCTGACGGTCCTCCTCGACTTTTGGCCAATCACTACAGAAATAAACCAAGCACCCAATGGAATCCAGACCAAAATCAAATTTAAAGACAACCAAATAGAAAAAGAAAAATAAACAAAAAATTAGCCAAAAAGAAAGAAAGAAAGAACACAGAGAGATAGAGGGAGAGTATGAAGATGAATGACCGTACATACTTCTACTTGCGATGGCACAAAGCACGATTCGTCCAATACACAAAAACACAAGGGCATAGCGTAATCGCCTTCAAATCCGACCCAACCACCAAGAAAAATAAAAGAAAAAAAAATAAGATCAAGAGTATAACCTTCTTGTAATCCGAGTTTGTGAGTACCCATAGTTAGAGTATAACCTTCTTGTAATCCGAGTTTGTGAGTACCCATAGTTTACTCTGTTATGCTTATATGGAGTTCTCCCATCAACTTTTTCTTCAGAAACTTTCACTGTCATCTACAGAAACTTTTGATTTTGTGAGAACATTGCACATGGCTGGATATGGCATGCTAATATTAGGACCATCACTTCATTTTTGGTTCAACTGTCAAAGATCTTTTCAAAGCAGGATCTATTTTCTACATTGAAGAAAATGACCTTCGAAACACAGAGAGAAGGAGGGAGAGCTGCAGAAATGGGGATAACCATCAAAAACTTAAAACGGTGCCATTTTATTTTTTCCACGTCAGTGCCGTTTGCCCCACGCTTGTACCAGCCGACTGCCTCCAGCGTTTTTCTATAAAAAAAAAAAAAAATACAATACGATGCCAATCATGAGTTGTGGCTAGCTCATATATACGTCATTTCTCCTTCCTCGTAGGATGCCTTGTAGAAAATTATTTGGAGAAAAAGAAAGAAGAAACAATTTGGATGAAGTGTTAGTGAGTGACCAGCTAATCTTTTTGTAGTACACAATTTTCACGTTGTTAAGGTGAAAGGGCTCAAGATGTTAAAGACTTTGTGTCTTCAACATTTGTTGTCGTATATTTACAGCGTTTTTATAACTATTTATAACTCGTTTTACCACCAATCAATGTAACTGTACCATTTTATTTAAAAGCAAAATTTTAGGAAATATACATTTATTTCATTCACATTTCATTATATGATGAAATGACATTGCCTACCAACATTTCATTTATGGATGACATATTTCTCTTGTAAAATTAGTATCCAAGTTTTCTTCTTTTGCAATTCAAAATCTCAGTTTCTAATTTTCGCAAAATTAATTCATGAGACTCAAATTACAAAAATGTAAAATCTTAGGTATAGATTCTATGAAAATTAAAAACTTCGGCCTCAAATTGTAAAAACAAATAAACTCTAAGTATTGATTTTGCGGTTAACCCTTAATTTTATTAATGATATTGTAAAGTATAGGAAGATGAGTTTGTTGTTCTAACCACCCACTCATAAGATAGTGGCAATTGGGAAAATCACCCCTCATGGTTTGAAGTGGGTCCTAACCTGGTGGATAAAGAGAATACAAATATAAATAATAATGTTAATATGCTTTGTAAATTAGAGTGAAATTTTTTTATTAAAAAAAGAGAGAGAATTTGGTATTAAAACACGTTGTGATTGGCACTTTTCTCGTAATTGATTTAAACATACACAGGTCTGATTTAGTTACATAAAATCAAACTATTTCATTTTAGCTCATGTAATTATTATAACTTTTTCAAACTTCTATATAAAATATAATAAATAATTCAATTTTTTCAAATATCAAAATAAAAATAATATCAAAAATTATATTATAATAATATTTTGTTTAATTTTTAACAAAATATCTAATCTCATATCATCTTAACTACGTAACCAAACGATGCCCGAACTCTATGACAGTTTACTCTAAAGATACTATAACAGATAACAAGCTAGATGAAAAAATAAAAAAGTATCCTCTCGTTTTCTCTCTAGCTTTGCTCTGAGAGAATAGAGGTGGTGTGTGAGTTTTTTGTTTTTTCGTTTCCATAGTTGGTGTGCTTCATCGTTTTCTGTTCCATTGTTGATTGTTAAAGTGCTACAGTCCTCTCAATGGAAAGTTTACATACTATGTGGGGTAATCTTCATTTGAATGAGGAGGAAGATGCTGCTATCGTTATTGATGACAATGCATGTTTTGAGGTGCAACGTAAAGGAGATTGCAGTTTGATAGGTAAAATCTGGAGTGATAGACAAGTGGGAAAAAATGTAGTCGAATCTACGCCTGCAAAGATTTGGCGCCTTAGTAAATCTGTCGTTCTGAGGGAGGTTGGTCGTAATACCTTCATTCTGATCTTTGATACTCATGCTGATAAAAACAGAGTAGAGAGTGGGAGGCCATGGTTTTTTGATGGCCACTGTTTGTTATCAATTCTTTTGATGGAGATACACCAGTTCAAGATTGAAGTTTGATCTGCATCTTTTTGGGTGCAATTCCATAATTTACCTTGTTGGGGATGAATAAAGAATGTGGGCAAAAGTTGGGTAGTACAATCGGAGTAGTGGAGGAGGTAGAGGTTGATGAAGATGATGTCGGATGGGGCACTAGTCTGAGAGTTAAAATTTTGCTGGATTTGAAAAAACCTCTTGCTAGAGGAAGAACTCTTATCCTGCATGGTGTCAAAGTGTGGAGTCCTTTAAAGTATGAGAAACTCCCTCGGTTTTGTTTCACGTGTGGCAGAATAATACATGAGAATGTAAGTTGTTAGGTTGAGAGAGATTCATCACCCCAATTTGGGCCTTGGCTACGTGCAGAATCATCTATGAAAAAGAGGTGGGAGATCAAAAAGGAAAACTCATCTGATAAAGGCAATAGTTCAGGAGCAGTTTTGGAGCAGAACATGGTGGATGATGGCGGAGCAGCTGATCATGGTGGTGCATTGAAGAAAAACTATAACATAGTATCACCATCAATGCATAATGATGGTGGTATTAATGCCTACGGTTTTGCTGCAGATAAAGATGTGATGAATGGTAAAACTGTTACTGACTGTTATGAGGTGGAAGATATAAATCCAGTTGTAACTGAAAATATAGACATGTTATCCGCTGCAGATAATATGGGCAGGAAAGAAAGTTTTGATCCTAAGGTACCTTTTGGGTTTTGCATGGTGGGCCTATGAAGTTTGATCTGCCACAAAAAGGCCTTGAGGTGGTGATAGTGAAGGAACACAGTGAAGCCCATCAACTTCCTTTACAGCAGCATGGAAGAAATACCAGAAGTACATGGAAGAAGAAAGCAAGGGGAAGCTCAATACCTTCTGACTTAGTGGCGGGGCCATCAAGTAAAAAAAGAGCTGGGGAAGAGCTGTCTATGGATCCATCATATCTCTCTGCATCCAAGAGAGGTAAGTTAAATAATTTTCCTAATGATCAAGTTTGTTGTACTAAGAAGGGTAACAATGCTTTGGGATCGGCAGAGGCTGTTCAACAGCCCTGCCGAGATCAATGAGTTGCATAAGTTGGAACTCCCATGGGCTTGGGAACCCATTGGGAGTTCAGGCACTTTCTGACTTGGTCAGAAAAGAAGTTCCTGACATTTTGTTTCTTCAACAGACAAAATTACATGCAAGAGTTATGGAAAAGTTGAAATTTAAGTTGGGTTTCTATGGTTGCCTAGCTGTTAGTAGTGAAGGGAAGAGTGGAGGGATTGCTCTTTGTTGGAAAAAGCAGTTCAAAGTAGAAGTTCATTCTTTTTCTAAATTTCACATTCATGCTAAAGTATCTGAGGAAGATGAGAATGTTGATCATTGGTGGTTAACTGGTTTTTATGGCAACCCAGATGTTAGTAAGAGAGATGAGTCGTGGAACTTATTGAGATCATTAAAAGTACCTGATGATAAAGGATGGCTAGTCTTGGGAGACTTTAATGAGGTTATAAGCAATGCTGAGAAG
>QGSO01000397.1:428606-563323 GCA_011037825.1 Carya cathayensis | reverse complement strand
GATTTATGTGAATAATTTCAGGTGGTCTGGGCACGAGTTAAACATCATATTGGCTGGTCGGCGTTGAAGCTGAAAGATAAGGAGGAGTTCACGTGCCGAGATCAAGAGATCCTGAATATGTTAGTAGTACCGTTTAAGTTGGTGTCTTCAAAGCTGCCTATATTAGTTCGTTAGCACCGTCCAGCTGTTGGCCGAATAAAATTAAATATAGATGGAAGTTGTATTGGCAAACCAGGTGTCATGGGAGCTGGCGGCGTCTTTCATGATCATCATGGAAACTTTTTGGTTGCTTACTCTAATTATTTTGGTGACAGTACAAATAATAAAGCAGGATTATTAATACCAACGGTAGAATCCATTGGTGTTGTATGGCTTGAGGTTTGCAAAATCCTTTGGTTTCCTTAATCTTGATTTTGAGATGGATTCTATGTTGGTTATAAAATGGTTGATTGATTAGAGATGTGGAAGATTTTTGGGAAGATATTCAAGATTTGTTGAGAGGGATGAATAGGAAGTTTCAACATATTTATCGGGAAGGAAATTCTTTGGCAGCTTATCTTGCAAAAATAGGTGCGGAAGGATTGTCGGCTCATTGGGAGGTTTATGTTGATATTCCGTAGTTGTTAAGAGGATATTTGAAAATTGAAAAACTTGGACTTCCACAGCTTCGTACATAGCTTGGTTTGTGTACAGGTTTTTTATTTGAGTTTTGAAGGGTGCTTTCTGTATTGATTCGATTATAATAAGTTGGTTTTATGTTGTAACCATGGTTTCCCTATGCCAAAAGTGAGGATTTCAATAAAGTATCTGAGGTTCCGCCCTCCTTTGCCAAAAAAAAAAAAAAAAAAAAGTTCCATAGCCCACTAATCATACAACTTTTTTCAGATTCACTTTGCTACTACAGAAACCTATTTCATGGTTCTCTACCATCACCAAGAATGGTAAGCCATTGAGAAATCGTTTGGAACTTGTTTCAGTATTAATTTGACTTAAATTTTGTATTTTCATCCAACTTCTGGAGGCAAGCCGGAGCCAACATGGGGGCCTTCCCGAGTAGAACTTGAGTTCAGGATTCCCCTAATTCAGGACCACCCCTGGGACTAAACCCAAGATGCCCGACCTATGTAGCTGGTAATCTAAGGAAATTAGTGGAATCGAATCAGGATGTCTAGGCATAAATCTCATCAAACCCATCAATTGATCATTAGGCTGTACCCTTATTTTTCTATTTAAAAGTATGTTCAGGGCCTTTTGACCATTCATTATTGATGGCAAGGAGCTCTCAAAAATGAATCAGGACTTTATTTCTATTAGAGTATTTAGATATCACATATCCATTCTTGTATAGAAAAGATAAGATATAGCAAATTCCCATTTGTTTTTGTTGCTAAAGATGGTCCGTGATTGAATGTATAGAAGATGTTGGAGGGGTGGGAGAGCGTTCAGATGATTTATTATTTTTTGTTATGATATTCTTGTAGCATCTTATAAGGACTAAATAACGAAATAGATTAGCTCTTTCAATGTGCTGGTAGTTTTTGTTGTGTTTGACATAAGTGGAAAGGAAAAGGCTCTGGAATTAGATAGAAAGGTGGCATGCCTTGTGTCCCAAGTTCTATTTTATGAACAAGTTAGCCCTCTTCGGAAATCTCCAGAATGGTGAGTTTTGATCTTCACATGTCAACAAGTGCAACTGATAAAATTACACTTGTTTAACCAATTAATTATGCAAACCTCATGAGGATGACGTGATTGGATTGTGAAAGCTTGATGTAACTGAATCAGTTAAATGTGGTAGTTCTTTTTTTCAATGTTCTCACTGGGAAACAGAAGCAAGTAAGCTTCCCTGAATCATTTCATGTTTGCTATTTTTACGACGCTAGTATTTTTCTTCCCTCAACTCAGGCCCGAAATATTCAAATCTACACATTTCGAGGATTCTAGTGGAAGTTTGCGTGGGAAGACCTCCCAGCAAGAAGAGGATGAGCTTGAATCTAGAGATGAGGAAGGACTTCCCAAAAGAGGTGAATACTAACAGAATCAAACCCAAACGTCTCTCAGACGCAGAATCAGATTCGGGCTCAGATAGAGATCCTTAAGTTTTTAAATGTGAGACAAAAAGAATCATTGTAAGAGTTGCACATGCATCACGAAATATGAGGATGGCTCTCTGAATTTTTATTTTTTTTATGTTATTTATTTATGAATAGGTCCTCCCATTAATAAAAAATAATAATAATAATAATAGTATACTATATTTCTGATTTTCAAAGGGAAGAAAATGAACACATTTCAACCACAATATCTGAGTTTAATATTCTATCTGTATACTCGAGTCACTAAACTGAAACTTAGATGATCATTTGGGTACCTGAAATATTTAAGGTTGTCGAGCTTTCTAATCTAATCAATATATATGCTCCTAGCGGGATAACAGAAGCAACGTGGTTAAGGTTGCAAAAAGATGATCATGCATTTAGGATTAAAAAGAAAGAATGCAGGCATGGGCACATATGAATTCCATGGGTTCAATTTTAATGAGCGTTTTTATCCTTTTAGGTCTCAAAGAAGCAAAAAGTGCCCAATATGGTGCCAGTTACTTGTCTTAATTAAGGGACTCAATCTGTCAGGTATCTAATTCCTTGCTAAGAGATATTTGTAAAACAAAATGTTCTCATGTATAGATAATCAATGTTCTCAGGCCTCCTCTGTTTTTGAAGACCATGCTTCATTCTGTAGATAATTCTCTGTTTTTGAAGGCCATGGTTTATTCTACAGATAATTCTGACTTCCTATTTTCTCCAATTTGCAACGTTTTTTATAGTTTTAACTGCATTCTTTGATTTCATGTGGGACCTTCAAAACGTACCTGATTTCATGTGGGACCTTTTGCTGGCTCCACCAACCTGAGACTCGGGACTTCCCTTCAGTTGAACCCAGTCATTGCATCCACCGGGTGAAGAAACCTTGGTTTCCTCAGCTGAGTTAAGGCCTGATAGTCTATTAGAGAGATCATTATCATCATCCTCTTGTACAAGCTTTTTTTGGGCACAAACCGAAGTGCTTGTATTAATATGTTCTGCTTCCAACTACTTTTTAGTATTCTGGTCACCATCCATTTCCACTACTGCACTTATGATCTCAGTTGAAACCTTCTCCTCAGATGGAATATTCTTGCCTTGTGGCTCACTGGCCAGCTTGTTGCCATCTTGAGACAAATCAAGATTCTTTGTCTTGTCATTCTCTATCTGTGCATTCTTTTGTAGCTTCAGCAAAAGTACATCTCTCACCTCTACAATCTACAAAGAAGAGACGCATTTTAAGAAAGATGCATTCATTTAAAAACATGAAAACTATGAAAACCGAAAGTTGCATTCCTAAAAATGTAAATGGGAAATGAATACATTATTTTTATTTTATTTTTACTTTGCAGTTGAAAAGTAACTAAACACTCTTCAGTAGCTTTCAAAAATCTTTTCTGTGGAATATAATACCTTCACTTTACATGGGATGTTCATAGATCAGTGTTTCTGGACAATACAAAAGTAAAACATCTTAAAAGTGAAGTTTTTCTTTAATTTCTTGCAAGTGCAAACTGTTTCTAAAAAAAAAAAAAAAAGGAAGCCAAATATTGGGTAATAGTAGCGTTAAAAGTAGAAACTTATCTCATTCAGAGTAATACAGAAGTATGGAGGATGAAAACTAAAGGCCAGTTTAAAGGAAACAGAAAGAATTATAACATATAAACAAGAGAAGGTGGCTATGGAACCTTTTGATGTCTAAATAAGACAAAAACATAACATATCTCTAAAATGTACAGATTTTACTAAAATCTCAAACATGTAATTGCTGAGCATAATGGCACATCAACAATCCCTGTAGTAACATAGCTGCATCATTTCATTGAAAATTAGCCTACTCTGGTTTCCCATGTTCATTTTGGCGTACCAAAGGTGGATGGGATATTTGAGTCCCCACAACTTTAGCTAAGGGATAAAATCAAGAAGAGATAAGACAGATCGACTCACTCTCTTAAGAGGAAATAGACTCAGATTCCTAACAGGAGATAGACTCCTACTCCTAGAAGGGAACTGCTTCTCATGACTTAGACTCCTCAAGGAAAAGGTTTCACAAGGCTAATTAGACTCCAATCACTCCAAGGAAATAACCTCTATAAATAGCCTACAGGAGGTAACAAATCCTTAACTTGATTTACTATAATCTCTTACTCTCATATTATTATTTCTGACTTTGGCATCGGAGATTCCACAGGGCAACCAGTGCCGCCCCTTTATTTGTTGCAGGTGATCTGTGTGGTAGGTGGCGGTGAAACACGTCTTTAACAGTGGCGCCGTCTATGGGATATATATTTCCCGCAACCAGCGTGCTTTTCACATGCCTACTACTACGCGATCACAAGCAACCAGAGACCGAGAAGTGAACGCAACAGAGATGAGGGCGAGGTGGGCAAATATGGAAGAAAAACTGAAGAAGGCGACAGATCTAGTAGAGCAACTGCAGAAAGAAAATGAGGAGTTAAGGCGACAGCATGTTGCTACACTGCCAGTGGACAAACGGAAGAGGATGCCCATAGTACAGGCGGGGTCAATACTGAGGAGCTGGAAAAGAAGAAACTACACGACGAGCTAAAAAGTCTTGTTGACAAATACGAAGAGATGACGAGGAAGATGGGAGGATCTTCCTCGGTAGAACAACTGCTGAACCGTACAGACCTCCCCTACAGTGACGAAGTTATGGCAGTGCCCCTCCCGCCTAAATTCAAGGTTCCCCAGAGTGACGTGTACAATGGGTCCAAAGACCCAGTGGAACACCTGGAGAACTTTAAGGCGCATATCAGACTCCACAGCTTCCTTGGAGAAATCGCATGCTGAGCTTTTCCCTTGACCCTAAAGGGAATGGCGAGAGGGTGGTTTAGAACTCTCCGACCAGGATCAATCAACAGCTTTGAGGAATTGGCCAAGCAGTTCTTAACACAATTTATGCCAAGTAGAAGGCGACGGCGTCCATCGGCATACCTTTTAACAGTTAAGCAGAGAGAAGAAGATAATTTGAAGACATACTGACTCACTCAAAAATGAGTAGCACTAATGCTCTCCCAAGTGCAGGAGGATGTCGTGTAATAATAAGGAATAAATTCCTAGATCGTCTCCTCAGGGAAAGTTTACTCAAAATTTAAACTCGTTGAAAAATTGTGAAAAACTTCACAAAGAAAGAATAATTGGATGGTATGTGCAATAGATGAAAATTTTACTAGTCATGGACTAGATTCATGTTTTTAGATTTTTGATTGTCAGATTGGAATGTAAATGACTAATAGATTAAATTCAGAAATTAATAAAACCAAATTAAGAATTTAAACTAGATTAGAAAGTAAATAACAAGTATGCACTAAATATTGAAAAACTCCAAATTAAAGATTCAACACAAAGTTATGAAAATTAAATAAACATTAAAAATAAAATACACAAAAATGGCATGAGAACATAAAAGTGAAAGAGGAGATAAAAGTTAAAAACTCTCTCTCCGTTCTTTCCTCACTCTACTAATCAATAAATCAAACCAGACTATATAAATAAATAAACTAAGAAAACTAAAATGAAACTGCCACCTCTAAACTAACAATAGAAGAAATTAACATATAATGAGAAAAATCATAGTTGCCCACTAGCCGAACAACTATAGCAAGCAAATTAAAATAAAACTATGAAAATAAAATTCAATAAGCTACCTAGCCGCCTGCTACAAAAACCAAATGTAAGCTACAATGTAAACGAAAAGAGTAAAAAAAAAAAAAAAAAAGAAGAAGAATTAAAGTTACAACCTAGAAGAAAATCAAAGATGCTAAACGAAAATAAAAAAAATTAATAAGCTGCCAATAAAAAATCTGTAAATGAAAAGAAAGACAAAGCTACTAAGCAAAATAAAAGAGAATGAAAACCGAATGAGAAGCTACTAAATAAACTCAAAACCGATCCCTTTAATGTGAAGTGAAAACAGAAAAAAAAAACTACCTCTATGTAAACTTCAGAAAAATACACCGACCAAAGTAAAACATAAAACAGAAAAATGACAACAAGTGTATCTTACATCTAAACCAGCAACTAAAAAGGAAAATGAATTCAAAACACTTAGTTTAGGTATGAAAAACAATAGCAAAACAAAACATAATGCAGAAAAATAAAACTCTCCCTTGCTGCCTCCGTATATTATGTAAAGAAGAGAAAAAAAAAGTTCATGCTTTTAAGCTTCAAACCCCCAGTATTTATAAGGTTTGTAAGCTTACAGCCAGCTCAAAAGAATAGCAAAACAAAGTTAAAGAAAAAAAATGGAACCCCGTAGATCACTCCATGAATTTCTGTCTTGACTTTTATTTTTCGGTGCCCTCTTCTGCATGTTTGTTTTGCTGCTGTCCGTATACTCCACTTCCAATTTGATGCATGTTTTCGGTGGAAATGCCAGCTGTGATTTACTTTGCATGTGTATGTCTGCATGTTTCATCAAAGTTGAAGTGCCGTGTTTGTTGATTTTTTTTTTCTGCTTTGCTGAACTGCATTTCTGCATCTGTGAGTTGTGCATGGCTTTCAACTGCATGTGCTGATTGGCCAAGTGATTTCAGCTTGTTCTCCTCCTGCATGTGCTGTCAACTACCGTGATTTTCTGCATTGCTGTTTTCTGCATGTGCCTTGAGATGCTTCTGTTTTTCCTGCTGTGTGAGTGGTGCATGTTTTCTGCATTTCAGGTGCTGCCCGAGTGATGCATGTTTGAGTGGCTGGCTGCATGTGTTGGTTTGCCGTGAATGACTTTGCTTCTTCATTTTGCATGTGAATGTGTTGCTGCTGCATGTGAGTTTGAGTTAGGTGCCGTGTATGATCTGCTGCTTTTGTGCTTGACTTTTCTGCATGTGTTTTTACTTTCTGCTGCATGTACTATTTTTCTTCTGCTGTCATTTTCTGCTGCTGTCCAAGTGAAGATGCCGTGTTTTGCATGTGCTTCCATGATTTGCTAAGTGCCGTGATTGATGCTTGAGTTCATGCATGTGGTGTGCTGCATCAAGTTCCAGCCGAGTGATGGTGTGAGTTGCTGTCCCTCCACCGAAAATTCTGCATCATGTGCTGTCCAAGTCAAAGTTTTCTGCTGCTTTGTTGCATGTGTGAAAGTTGCCGTGAGTTGTATTGAGGTGCCATGATTTCAGCTTGAGGTGAAGGTTAGTCCAAGTTTTCTGTTGTCTGAGTTGAGTTTGACTTCCAAGGTGCCTTCATGAGATTCAAGGCTGTATTTGAGAGAAGCTAAAGAATCAATCGTTGCCAAGTAATCGGGATCAAACTGGTCACCCATATGAAGCCACTGATCAATCAAATGGCGAAGAGTGTGATTGGGAACAATGGATGGATCATGGAGCTGCTGCATTGTGACAGGACAGGTGAGATTACCAGCAGCCAGCCATTTCTCTATGCTTGATCTGTCGTATGTTTGGCCTTTTGGAAGTCAGAGAATGGGAGAAGTACTGGGAGAGCATGCAAGGGAGTGATCATGTCAACTTGCTTGCTTCCTTCTTGCTCTCCTCAACTCTTGCCACTCCTGTACTCTCCTCCGCCGCTTCTCAATTTCGTCTCCTTTTCACGTCCAATTAGCCCACCAAAAGCACCCCCAGACAACACGTGAAACTGCTTCTTAACTTTACGTAAAAAAAAACTTCACCGTTTAATCTCGTGAATTTTATTTAAGCTGAAAATAAAGAAATAAAATTACACTCGAAATAAATTAAAAAGAAAATAGATTATTAAAAAAATATTATATATGTGAGGAAATATTGTCCAATTAAATCATAGTTATAAAATTAAGCATAAACATAATATTAATCAATTAAAAATCATAACTCGAATTTATGCTTATTAATTATTTTTCCATCTAAAACCAATAAATAATGTCACGAAGCAATTGAAATACATTGGTTTTAAATAGCTAAAATATGCAATATTTCAGCTCAATCACATACCTCACCCGTTTTAATATAGAGAGGTTGACAATCGAAGATCAAGATGAGAAAATCACTCTGGCCGCTCTCCTGGGTGGGATCTGGCCGATAGCCCTTTTATGGCCGAGTTAGCCAGAAGGACCCCATCTACTCTGAGGGAGTTCATGGACAGGGCAGATGACTTCGTAAATGCTGAAGATACACTGCAAGCCCTTGTAGACCTGGGAAGAGATGAGCAGAGGGTAGAACGTAAGACCAACCTATGCGACAAGAAACTTACGTCAGGTCATCAGGACAGAAGACAAGAAAGGCGACCAGAGCACAATAATAGATTGATGTACAACAACCTATATATGCAAGAAATAGAGGATCCAGATAGAGAGTATCGCCAGTCTAGAGCAGGCAATCGTTATTGCAAATACCACCAGACAAGTTTGCATTGGACAGAAGACTGTACGACCATGAAGAAAAGGGTCACTGAACTGGCGGGCACGGGAGAGTTAGAGCAAATGGTCGCAGAACACTCAAAGCCTAAGCGACAGTATGAACTAGAACACAGCTAGCAAAGAGAGGACAGCCTAGGTAGGCGGCAAGATACTCGTGGCAGCAGTAGAGATGGAGTGCTCTCAAATGATGATAGGGATGGGGCGCCCCGAGGTGAAATCAGATGTAGTTTCTCGACCTACGGCTGGATAGAAGAAACATATGGCGAGCAGGTTTCCTGCCCTAAGAATGCAGAGCACTTGGAGAAACCTTACCCGCGATAACAAAGTTTTTATTTTCTATTTGATTTATTGTTTTATTTATGGGACTCTTTTTGCATATTTCTAGAACATCTAGCAAACATTAAAATTAACAATTCTATTTGTGTGCTGAATAAAGTGCCCCTTACAGACCAGTCTCGCTTTACCCATAGAAGCGGATGGCAGTCAAGTCTTCACAACATTGCAAAAGGGAAAGGTCAGGGACCGCCTAATCATTATACACCAATGACGAGCTATCAGCCTCGCGGTGCCATGTAAAAAGGCAGGAATGGTTAGGGACCGCCCGACCATTAAACGCCAATGATGAGTTATCACACTCGCGGTGCCATGTAAAAAGGGTGTGGAGGTCAATAGACCACACTACCCTTAAACACCAATGATGAGCTATCAGCCTCACGGTACCATGTAAAAAGGCAGGAAATGTCAGGGACCGCCTGACCATTAAACACCAATGACGAGTTATCACACTCGCGCTGCCATGAAGAAAGGGCGCGTAGGTCCTCAGACCACGTCGACCCTAAACACCAGAGGCAAGCCATAACAGCTTGCGGTGCCATGAAAAAAGGACTCATAGGTCCTTAGACCACGCCGACCCTGAACACCAAAGGCAAGCCTTAGCAGCTTGCGGTGCCATAAAAAAGGTGCGTAGGTCCTTAGACCACACCGACCCTAAACACTAGAGGCAAGCCTTAGCAGCTTGCGGTGCCATAAAAAAGGGCGCATAGGTCCTCAGACCACGCTGACCTTAAACACCAGAGGCAAGCCATAGCAGCTTGCGGTTCCATAAAAAAAGGGCGTGTAGGTTCTCAGACCACGCCGACCCTAAACACCAGAGGCAAGCCATAGCAACTTGTGTTGCCATGAAAAAATGGCGCGTAGGTCCTCAGACCACGCCGACCTTAAACACCAGAGGCAAGCCTCAGCGGCTTGTGGTGCCATAAAAAAGGGCGCGTAGATCCTCAGACCACACTGACCCTAAACACCAAAGGCAAGCCATATCAGGTTCACAGTGCCATGCAAAAGGGTGGGAAAGGTCAAGGACCGCCCAACCATTACATACCAATGACGAGCTATTAGCCTTGCAGTGCTATGTACAAAGGAAACTCTTCAACACCCAAGTTAATCTTCTCGCCAGGAAGCTCATCGCCACCAAAGCAAGGCTCAGGTATTTTACTATACATACACCTCTGGGCGGTCAACTATACAAATGCCTATAGGCGAGCAAAAGGACAAATGCTTCTAGGCGAGCAACATGACCAACAACTTTGGCCGAGCAAGTATTTAGCAGTCTCAACAGTGCAAAAATACTGTTACAAAAGCAACCAAGAATAAATAGTTTTTCCATGCAATAAACTGTCTCTCAGACAAACGTCCACAGACTCAAAACTGAGCACCACGCTCACACTCAATGTGGTCAAGTACATCTCCTGCCCATTTCTCCAAGCTGAGCCTCTCACCGCTTAGCACGAAACAAACAAAAAACTGGGGATCGAACAGGATACCAGTGACCAAGTTTCTAAATTTATTTTGCAGATTATTGACTTGAAGATTCTCAAAGCCTTCTAAGGCTTCACAACTACCAGAACTGCTTTTTCTGCAGGTTACCTCAATTACAATTGACTTGAAGACTCCCAAGACAATCAAAAGGCCGAGCTACCAAAGGTCGAGCCTCATGCACGGTGCAGCCAACTGATAGCTAACCAAAAGGAAGTGAAAACACCCATGCGCACTAACTAGCATGGATCCTCGACTGGGTAGGGAAAAACAAAAGCAAACGAATGCCCACGAGCCGATGGGGTAAAAGGCATGTACAAAGAATTTAAAGTATTTAATTTCCCACGTGATGATCATGAAGGAAATTAGCAGGGTAACTGGATGGGAAATTTGAGTCCCCACAACTTTACCTAAGGGATAAAATCAAGAAGAGATAAGACAGATCAACTTACTCTCTTAAGAGGAAATAGACTCAGATTCCTAATAGAAGATAGACTCCTACTCCTAGAAGGGAACTGCTTCACATGACTTAGACTCCTACAAGGAAAAGGTTTCACAAGGCTAATTAGACTCCAATCACTCCAAGGAAATAACCTCTATAAATATCCTACAGGAGGTAACAAATCCTTAACTTGATTTACTATAATCTCTTACTCTCATATTATTATTTCTGACTTTGGCATCGGAGATTCCACAGGGCAACCAGTGCCGCCTCTTCATTTATTGTAGGTGATCCGTGTGGTAGGTGGCGGTGAAACACGTCTTTAACAAAAGGCTTTCTACATTTTACACTTTTGGATTATTTATTTCCATAATTTATGATTTTGGATTAATAACAAGATTGTATATATTTGGAAGACATGCAATGAAGGCAACCCCCGAAGGGGAAAGCAAGGTTTAGACTTTAGAGATAGGGAGAGAAAGAGTAGAAAAGAAAACGAATATAACAGCACTAGGTTGCATGATAATGACTCATAATAGGTCATGCACACCGTGGGCCCATTTTTCCAGTGGTACGACAGTCACAACAAACACTGCACCCTATAGGAGTATTAGCATCATTTGTAGCTAAAGCTAATACATGCATAAGACATATTCACAATCATATAGAAGATGCATATAACCTAACCCAAGAGAAGATGCCAGTCATACTTCAGAACCAATATATTACCTTCTCTTTGGAAGAAGAACAACTAATTTCTTTGCTGGCATATTTGGTCTAGCATGGTGCAAGACAATATATTAAGAAAACGTCATAGTAAAAAGCAGAAATATGTGCATCTAAGTGGCATGGTGTTGAGCTGAAAGGTCAGATAAACAGTCCCTGAAGTCATTTCTAGACCAAGCAAAGGAAATGCTAGATGATTATTTGGTCAATCTACCTATTGTGTTGCCCATATTAAATTAATGCATGCGAACGAGAGAACAAAAAGCTTGCCGAGTACCAGAAAATGTCGATAGATCAACTTTGAAGTCTATGTCTCCAGCTCACTATCCTTATCACAATACTCTTGAAACAGAGCATGATTGTAATATGGGTTCTTGAAACTAAAGTCAAAATATTGATCATACGTTTGACCTTCTAGTTTAAGGTCAAAATTTGATCAAACAAGTTCTCTATTAAACATATAATTGTCGAGTATAATGGCACATCAACAATCCCCGTAGTAACATAGCTGCTTCATTTCATTAAAAATTAGCCTACTCTGGTTTCCCATGTTCAGTTGGGCATACCAAGCTTTCCACATTTTACACTTTGGGATTATTGATTTCCGCTACTTATGATTTTGGATTAGTGATCAAAGGATGCTATATATTTGGAAGATATGCAATGAAGGCAACCCCACAAGGGAAAGCAAAGGGGATTTAGACTTTAGAGACACGGAGACAGCAGAAAAGAAAACGAATATAATAGCATTGGGTTGCATGATAATGGATCATAACAGGTCATGCACATCATGGGCCAATTTTTTAAGTGGTGTGACAGTCACAACTGGCACTGCACCCTATAGGGGTATTAGCATCATTTGTAGCTAAAGCTAATACATGCATAAGACATATTCACAATCATATAGAAGATGCATATAACCCAACCCAAGAGAAGATGCCAGTCATACTTTAGAACCAACGTATTACCTTCTCTTTGGAAGAAGAACAACTAATTTCTTTGCTGGCATATTTGGTTTAGCATGGTGCAAGACAATATATTAAGAAAACGTCATAGTAAAAAACAGAAATAACTGCATTAAAGTGGCATGGTGTTGAGCTGAAAGGTCAGATAAACAGTCCATTAGGTCATTTCTAGACCAAGGGTGGGAAGTGCTAGATGATTATTTGGTCAATCTACTTGTTGTTTGGCCCATATTAAATTAATGCATGCGAACACAATTGAAAAGGATCAATAGACAATATAAGAGAACAAAAAACTTGCCGAGTACCAAAAAATTTCGATAGATCAACTTTGAAGCCTATGTCTCCAACTCGCTGTCCCTACCACAATACTCCCGAAACGGAACACGATTGTGATATGGGTTCTCAGAACTAGAGTCAAAATATTGATCATACGCCTAACCTTCTAGTTTAAGGTCAAAATATTGATCAAACAAGTTCTCTATTAAACTGCATATATGCTTCAATTGGAAACCTTAATTCTTTAAGTCTAGTCCTATTGATTGATTATTGCAATTTGTTTGGATCTATCCCAAAATTGCTCTTTATCCTTACCCAACTCACTTATCTGGACCTCTCAAGAAACTCATTTGGCGATTTGTCATGCCTCCTCACCAAAGCCAATTCTAATAGCATCTCTCAACTTAACAAAGCTTCCAAATTTCTTATGAAACCATGGCAAATTGGTGAAGCTAGATCCATCACATAACAATCCTCAAGGCGTAATACCCAAATGGATATTTAATGCAAGTAAATAAGCTTCTTTTTCTTTCTACTTTTTCACATGCCGATATGTTCTCTGTACAAATTTAGAAATATTAGACCTTAGAAACAATAGGTTGCAAGGATCATTGCTGGTTACAATCAGATCCATTAAATATACATTTCCCTTTTGGTCGGGAAGAGAGTTGCGTTTCATCCAAAACCAATTGCACATTCTCCAATTTACATTTATATCATGGATCTCTCTCAAAACTTTCTCTCGAAATTTGCCCGCATGATACCTCCAACAGTGGAATGCTATGAAATTATCTGCTGCACAAAAAGTTGCAAGAGATTGAGTACTCTGCCATCAGTTACTCAGTTACACAAAAGACCAAAGGTATAAAGTTGGAACATCCATAATAATTAAACTCAGAGTCATTGATTTCTCATGCAATAGATTTAAAGGAAACGTTTTGGAAGTAGTGGAAAATTTAAAAGTACCACACATTCTCAATATTTCCAACAATGCTCTCTCCGGTCATGTCCTATCATCATTGGAGAACTAGACAGAACTAAAATCATTAGACCTTTCTCAAAATATGTTGTTTGGAAAAATATCCCCACAACTAACTGAAGTCACTTTCCTGGCTATTTTTAATGTGTTTAACAATTGTCTCATGGGTCCAATAACTCAAGATGCATGACTATCATCAATTTGAGAAGTTGCGCACCGAACATGTTCGCCGGAAAAGGCATCTTTACTAAATAAAAAAGGAAAAAGAAAAAAAGAATTCCACTAAACAAAAAATTTGCACTAAACAGATAAGACCTAAAAAAATATAATACTTGATATAATGACGCACATGCACTTGGGGTTATTAATATTTGATTGATTTTTCTTAAAAGGAGGAAAAAAAAATGCACTTGTCATTATTTAAATTTTCAAATATTCTGAATCCTTCAATGATCAATCCACTGTAATGGAAGAAGGAAGTACCTGGTTCTAGTCAATCCACTTTTTACTGAAAGTAAATGCTTCTCTGCATCTTTGGGATACCTGACATTAATCGAACGTGTAAGAACTCCTTGTATATCAATCCATGTACATATGTGAAATTCACCGAATATCTCTCTGATAATTGAACAATAATCTATTAACCTTGGAGCACAAATATCAAAATGTTATGCACTAAGAGAGCTTACGGATGAAGAAAGATTTGAAACATCCATGCCCTTAAAACTGAAACAGTAACATGAGTCTCAACTCACAATAAAGAAGAGTAAATATAATTGAAATATTGTTAGAGGACACACAAACAACCAAAAACTTATGGTAACTACTCACTCTTGCCAGCACAGAAAGTTCTCGCTAATACGCTTACAAGGAAAATGTGAGTAAAAATATTGAAATCTATCAATTGTTAAAATGAGGCAAATATCAATCTAAAAATAAGGAGGGAAAGTAAAACCGAAAAGCCAAAATCCAACCCCTGATTTGGTCATGCAGACAGTGTGTTTCTAATAATAGTCTAATCATGGAGAAACTAAGCTTTCTACTATATGAACTCTTCTATTTTTACTCTATAACATAGGATGCCCATGAAGATAGAGAAAAGAGCATGGAATCACTTCTAATGAATCTAAGTACTCTTAAAGTTGCAACAAGAATTTTCTCTGATTTATATAAACTTGGACAAGGTGGTTTTGGCCCTTCTTTTTTTTTTTTGATAAGTAAACGGTAGTATTAATAATAATACGCATAGCCCCAGTACACAAGATGGTATACAAGAGATAAAGATCTATTTAGGTCGCTATAAAAGTCACAAGAAAATCATGTACATTCACCCCATTAAAATCTATAGCTAAGGACCACAGAAGTAAAGTACTGAAAAATCAAGAACGAAGCTCCTCTAGTGTCCGCTCCTTATCTTCAAAAGTTCGTCACAAGAAAATCATGTACATTCACCCCATTAAAATCTATAGCTAAAGACTACAGAAGTAAAGTACTGAAAAATAAAGAACGAAGCTCCTCTAGTGTCCGCTCCTTATCTTCAAAAGTTCGTGCGTTGCTCTCTTGCCAAATATACCACATAATGCAGATAGGGATCATTATCCACACATATTTGATATGTGAATCGCCGCCTGGCATCACCCAACTGGCCAAAACTTCCACCACTGAATTCGGCATCACCCAACTTAACCCTATAATACCAAATACTTTGTACCACAAGGCTCGGGCTATCTCACAATGTAGTAAGAGATGATTCACTGATTCCCCATCTTTCTTACACATACAACACCAATCAGTAATAATTACTCGATGTTTTCGTAGATTATTCGTAGTCAAAATCTTATCCAAAGCTGCTGTCCAAGTAAAGAAGAGGGTTTTGGGAGATGCCTTATTCCTCCACAATCTTCTCCATGGGAAAGGAGAGTTTGTATTAATTGTAAGGGACTTGTAATAAGAGCGAATCGAGAAAATACCCTTACCCACAGGTTTCCACCACAGCTTATCTTTAATCAATCCAGTCAGCTTCGTAGAGTACACTAGGCTGAAAAAAGTCGCAAAACTATCTTCTTCCAGATCATGTGCAGCTCTACTAAAAGTAACATTCCAAAGGATTTGGTCCCCTAAACGAACCAAAAGATCCGCCACCGAAGCTTCTTGATCACAAGCCACACGGAAAATAGATGGAAAAGAATCCTTTAGTGCCTCCTCCCCACACCAGCTGTCCCTCCAAAATTTTATGCATGTGCCCTCGCCCACCAAAAGTTTAGTATGGTTGGCAAACACCCCCCACCCTCTACGTATATGCTTCCAAATCCCCACACCACAATACCCATATCCCTCTCTAGTGCACCAGCCCCCCCATGAGCTACCATATTTGCTGTCAACGATAGATTTCCATAAAGCATCTGGTTCCATATTGTATCTCCATAACCATTTTCCAAGAAGTGCCTGATTAAAAGTTCTCAAGTTCTTTATCCCCAACCCACCAGAATAAATTGGTCTGCATACCTTATCCCAACTAATTAGGTGATACTTGAATTCATCCCCCATCCCCTCCACAGGAAATCCAGGTACAATTTTTCGATCCGGGCCGCCACAGAAGCTGGAATAGGGACTAGAGACAGAAAATAAGTAGGTAAGTTAGAAAGAGTACTCTTGATCAGAATCACACGACCTCCTTTTGACAAATACAATCTCTTACACCCAGCCAACCTTCGCTCTATTTTCTCAATGACTGTGTCCCAGATAGCTACAGCTCGTGAAGCAGCTCCCAACGGTAATCCCAGATAAGTCATAGGTAATGCAGCTACCTTACACCCCAAAGTGCTCGCCAACTGTCAAGTATTACTGACATTCCCAACTAGAACTAACTCTGATTTATCAAAGTTCACTCTCAGCCATGACGCTGCTTCAAAACATAATAAAAGTGCCTTCAGAGTCCTCAGTTGTTCTTGTTCAGCCTCACAGAAAATTAACGTGTCATTTGCAAAAAGTAAGTGAGATATCGAACTAAGGCCCCCATTCAATTCACCCACCGAAAATCCAGCCAACAAACAGTTGTTCACTAAAGCCATTAACATCCTGCTCAGGGCCTCCGTGATGATCACAAAGAGATATGGTGACAAAGGATCCCCCTGTCTTAACCCTCGAGAGCTGTTGAAAAAATGTTCTGGGCTGCCATTTATCAAAACTGAAAAGCTTGCCGTTGAAATGCACCATCTGATCCACTTACGCCATTTTTCCCCAAAGCCACATCTCATCAATAGATAAATAAGGAAGTCCCAATTCACGTGATCATACGCATTTTCCATGTCTAGCTTACAGATAATCCCTTCAATACCAGACTTTAGTCTACTATCCAGACATTCCTTAGCTATTAAGACCGAATCCAGAATTTGACGATCCCTAACAAAGGCATTTTGTGGCTTTGATATTATTTGTCCCATGACCTCCCCCAACCTATTTGCAAGCACCTTTGAGATAATTTTATAGACCCCATTAATAAGGCTAATCGGCCTAAAATCCTTCACTTCCACAACCTCGGTCTTCTTCGGGATTAAGGCAATAAAAGTTGTATTCAGGCTTTTCTTAAATTTCCCATACATGAAAAATTCCTGAAAAACATTCAATAAGTCCACTTTCATCACCTCCCAACAAGTTTGAAAGAACCCCATCGAAAATAAATCTGGTCCCGGTGTTTTATCTTTTCCCATTCGTTTGACCACCTCATATACCTCATCTTCCTCAAAAGCTCTTTCCAAACGTACCACAGACTGTGGATCAATCGATTCAAATACAAGTCCGTCCAATTTGGGTCTCCAACCCTCTCTTTCAGTGAAAAGTTGTTCAAAAAAATTTTGCACATGTTCCCGGATCATAGGAGCCTCCCTACACTTGCTACCATTGATTTTCAGCATCTCAATAGTATTATTTCTCCTATGTGAATTGTCACTCTATGAAGAATTTTGTGCTTCGGTCCCCTTCTTTCAGCCATAATGCTCTTGATTTCTGCCGCCAAGAGATCTCTTCAAGTGATAATACATTTTCCAACTCCGAGGTCAATTCTGCCTTTCTTGCTACTTCCTCTGCAGTAAGAGATCTATCTTCATAGATCCTTTCTAGCACCTGTAGCTCTTTCATCATATTTTTCTTTTGCTCCCCTAAATCCTCCTTCAAAGCCTTTAGTTTACCTGCAAGTATATGAGAAGGGGTACCATTAAACTAGTAAGAAGACCACCATTGCCTTACCCTGTCTACAAAACCCTCGCTTTTAAGCCACATGTTTTCAAATTTGAAGTAACGACACCCACTTTGAATGCCTCCTTCATCCAGTAAAATTGGAAACTGATCTGAACAAATACGTGGCAATCTCCTTTGACATACTTCTGGATAATGACATTCCCACTCCGGCAATATTAAGAATCTATCCAGCCGTGACCACGTCTGGCTATTTGACCAAGTAAACGGACCACCAATGAGTGGGAGATCCACCAAGTTCAGATCAAAAATACAGTCGAAAAAATCTGTCATGGCTGAACGTAGACGACTGTCACCCGATCGTTCACTGGGGAACCTTGTTATGTTAAAATCCCCTCCTATACACCAAGGGATGTCCCACCAGCTGTGTACACCAGCAAGTTCTTCCCATAGACGCTGTCTGACGTTGTCTACATTTGGTCCATAAATGCCTGCAAAAGCCCATAAGAAATTATCCTCCACCATCTTAAACGAAACAGCTACCGTGTAATCCCCTATGAACTCCTCCATCTTCTCCACCACCCTTTTATCCCACATCACAAGAATACCCCCCGACGCCCCATATGAAGCCTGATATACCCAATCTACATAAGAGCAATGCCACACACTTCTCACTATTTTTCTGGTCACCAGTCTCAATTTGGTTTCTTGAAGACAAACAATATCTACCCTCCAATCTCTAAGCAAGTTTTTTATGCGAGTACGCTTATTAAAATCATTCAACCCCTTAATATTCCAAGACACAATTTTTGGCTTCATAAAGAACCAAACGTACCCTTCCCTTTGGCCCTATCACGACTTGAACTACCCTCATTCAATGACCAGTCCAGCCTCTTAAACTTTTTTCGTTTCTTAGATCCCTTATTCTTAGAATGCGAATGACCCACCTCAATGGCCGTGAGAAGAGCTAGAAACTGTTCTTCATAACCCACACACTTCATACCCACTATATGTTGGATATCCTTTACCTTATTGAACACCCAATCTGACATCTCACATTCCTTTGGTAACAAACACTTTAGAGGGAACGGGTTCCCATCAGCATGCCCCTCAAACTGATAAATACCTTTCCATTCCACCATCGTATCTACTGGCTCCACCCCATCTGAAAGTTGGGTAGGTTCTTGAGATTCAGGAACCACTAAAATTTCGTTGCTAGTTGTACCTTGTATCTCCAAATGTGCAGCCGACAGATTCCTTACAGCCCCTCCTTCCGAAAACAAGTCCAAGTGTTCACTCTCAGTGCTAGGAGCCTCCATACGTGAAGAAACCATCGCCATGTAAATATTCTGTGGGTTCTATGCATATACATCCGGGAAAAATGCCATCGGAAGCTGAATCTCGGCATTTTCCACCCCATGCAACGGTAAAATTTGATCCACCTCCATCACCGATGTTTTTTGTACCACAGAAAGAACCCCCGGCATTGTCTGAGCCTCTGTTGCAGGCGTTGTCTGCTCAACCCGTGCCTAAGTTGCTGTTTGTTTCTTTGGGTCCGATATTATTGTGTCGGGTTGTGGGTTACGGGCCCTCCAGCTCATAAGGTGAGATGAATCCGGCCCATGAGATAAGACCGATTCCTTGCCTTTACGTGTAATTCCATTTTGAGCAAGCCTTATCAGGCTAAACTGTTTTTGTTTGTGGGCCATTGTACTTCCCCCTTCCAAGCCCGTACCAAACCCATTACCTTCCCGCCCCAGCTCCTTCCGTATCAAGTAGTCTACCTTTAACTGCAGACCTTCTACCTGGGACTTAGCTTCCCATAAAAGCTTGATTGTTTCCCCGTCCTCCACGCCACTAACTCTACTGCTCTCACCTTGCCACCGTACAGGGCACGCCTCACTGTCAGAGACCAGTCCCCTAGCCGCATCCTTTTGTACGCACAAGTCTTCATTTTCAGGTCTAGGCACATGCAACTTTTCCACCATCAGCACCTCCCTATACGATAGAGTTTGTGGTTGTTCCTTGGCCGTCGACCTCTTCAATCCATGGAAGATTGAGTACACTAATTTTATGATTCATCTAATTTACACGGGCATGGCAACATTGGGCCAATGGAACAAGTTTGGAGTTGGTTGATCCAACCTTGGGTGCTCAGTGGATATTTATACAAATTACAAACATATGAATATTTATATCATCCAGAACCTTTCCCAAAAAATACAGAAAGCAATAAATTGTCTCCTCGAAAACAAAATAGGATTGACCTTCCCTGGTATTGTAGTGTCTCATCAATTAGTTCCAAGAATACATCCAGATAACGCATTTTTACCAGTACAGTTCCAAGACACAAAGTTAAATAATCATGTAAATACGATAAGAGGGCTAGAAGAATACCATTGGAAGATGATCCATAGACATCCTTCCACCAGCTGCGTCTTTCGTTTCTAGAACCTAGAATCAATATGGTCAACGATCGCATAGATTCCTCTATGGGTAGGCAAAGTTAAATCATGTTAATCTAATAACAGGGCTATATATCAAGTGAAGAACACAAGTATCTTTTACACAAAAGATAAGCATCAAGCCTTAGTGCTACCCATAAATTCAGCACTTGCATGTCGAGAAGCAATATAAGTGTGCATGTGTGTATATACCTTCACTAAATAAGGGGCGAAGAAAGTCAGCACGACAATAAATAAGGGGTAAGTGAAGTCAACATGTTAGCAATTGAACACGTATAAGCATTTACAAAAATTGTACAGGGATCATTGACTACAAACTTTCACTATTTTGGATCAAATACTACCGAAACTTATTATCACTAACGTGTAAATCATCTAGCAAATTGCAAAAGCAACAAACTTCACACTTACAGGAATTTTGTCAAACCCATAACAAAGACAATGTATGAATATGAAAACAGGGGAAGGAATAGCCATGAAAACAAACTTCGCACTTAAATCAATTCTGGCACTTCAAAACAAGAAATTGATGGCTATCGAAAAAAAAAATGATATATTACAACCCAAAAAGTTGCAAATAGCAAAGTGCAGAGGAATGAGAAAAAAAATTCAGGTACAAGGCCCATCTATTTTAATTCTGGGTTTGCTAACAATGCTGTGTGAATACAAACTTCCATACCCATCTATTTTAGTAGAATTGCCTCACAACATCTGCTAATATATTCTCTGGAACTTATATATTATGGCAATCAATTTTTAGTTTCCAAACAATGGATATTATGGCAATCACACAACATTATAATAGACGACCTGACCACCATTGTTAAGTTCTCCTAGAATTGAAGTAAAACTTCATGACCACTATGTTTCTCATAATTATATCATAACATATTTATCATATAAGTTTTATGTAAACTTTTAAGGATCAACACTATGTTGGTCCATTGCTTTTGCTGCAAGTTTTCCATAATAATATGCATTTTGGTGTAAGCTTGGCCCTTTGTAAAAAGTCTTCAATCTACCCTATCTCTCTCGCCCTTTCTCTGTATCTTAGGATCTTTTTTCTTAGTTGTCCCAAAGCTTGAAAGCTCTCGTCGATCACAAAGAAAGGTCTACCTTTGATTTGGTTGGCTAAAGGTTGCGTTTGCTTTTTCCTTAAATGCTCAGTCTCTCTATCTCTCACTGCTAGTCAATTGTTTTTACATTCTTTTCTTTTATGCTGCTTTCTATGAAAAACCGACTCGACTCACCTCTAATCCTCCTCTTGTAACAAAACCCATAAACTCTAAATTTTTACCACCCAAAATTTCAAATACGAAATCTCAACCATATGTAAAATCAAACTCCAACTCTCAACCAACTACAAGAAATTTAAGTTTTAAACCATTAAAGACGAAATCGAGAGAGGGAGAGTGAGAGAAACGGACAAACGGAGGGAGAGAGCTTACTAGACAACGGTGGCACGACGGCTGGGCAGAGACTCATCGAATAGATAGAGTCAGCGGGACGAGTGTGAGGCGGCGATCGACAAAGAGAGTGAACAGGAGTCATGTGAGGGAGTATTGGGCTGCGGGGAGGAGATAGAAGGGGTGAAGGAAAAAGTGGGTCTAAGCAGGTTTATCTGGTAACCATCGCCGTAAATAATTAGTCGCAAATAAATCTTGTAATTGTTATTCTATGTTCGAGTAAAAAATTAGTTTCTAATCATTTTGCGGCGACTATAGTGCTATTTGAGGCAACAGTTTTGTCACAGCAAAATGATTCTTTGTTGTATTACCGTTGGTCAATAATCACCGTAAAAAGATGAAAGTTGCCACAAGTTATTCTTGTCGTCAGACTTGTTATTCGAATCCCTTTGTTGTGCTTTCATTGCAGCAACAAAAAAGTCGCCACAACATGCGAATTTCATGGCAATTTTTCTGTTGCCAGAAAGAACATGCTGCTACAGTGAATATCATTTGTTGCGACAATAAAAAACTGTCACAATAAGTATAAAATTACTGCAAAAGATTACATAGTGAATTTTCATCAAAAGTTAACGACAAAATGAAAAAATGTCGCAATTAAAGTCCATTTGCAGTGATTTCTTTTGAGGCGAAATGAAAATCACCGCCAAAGGCCTCTTTTGTTGTAGTGACAGTACTTCATTCAAATTAATCCAAGATTTTACGTGTTGAAGTCCATTGCCAAAACTATGCAGAGCTTCACTACCTATATATACCTCCAATGTATGGAGGAAATTATCAATATTTATTGACTACTATCTCCATTTGAGTTTGGTTGGAAATTAGTTGTGATTGTCTGTGGATGTAGATTCGTAATATATAGGACTTGTCATTGGACAAAGGGTGACTGCAAGAAAGCATGATTGGTTTGTAAATTAGACATTCGGAAAGAAGTAAGCTGAACAAACTCAAGAATAGGTATAAAAAACTATCACAATAGGTATAAAGTCACTGCAAAAGATTACATAGTGAATTTTTCATCAGAATTTAACAGCAAAATGAAAAAATGTCGCAATTAAAGTCCATTTGTAGCGATTTCTTTTGCGACGAAATGAAAATCACAGCCAAATGCCTCTTTTGTTGTAGTGACAGTACTTCATTCAAAAGTAATCCAAGATTTTATGTGTTGAAGTCCATTGCCAAAACTATGGAGAGCTTCAACACCTATATACCTCCAATGTATGAAGGAAATTATCAATATTTACTGACTACTGTCTCCATTTGAATTTTGTTGGAAATTAGTTGTGATTGTCTGTCGATGTAGATTCGTAATATATAGGACTTGTCATTGCACAAAGGGTGACTGCAAGAAAGCATGATTGGCTTGTAAATTAGACGTTCGGAAAGAAGTAAGCTGAACAAACTCAAGAATGGATAATTCTGGTACCATATTTACCTCCATGTCAACCGAAACATTATAAATGGCTTGATGGATCTACAGGAGAACGTGGGTGTTTGTCGGGCACTCATGGACAGACCGATGGGCAAAAGATAGTGGCAAGAAAGCGGCGTGGGCTGGACAAAAGTTCGTCACGAGTGACAGCCTGTTCGAGGGTCATTATGAGTGTTTTAATATTTTAATGTTTAATGTTGTAATGTTGTTTTTCAATTATAGTTACGTAAAATAAATAAGAATAGACTATTGGACTATTTGTCCATAGCAGGCTTGTCCTTAGCCTCTTTTGGAGGATGAGAGTGTCCCCCACTCCTCCTTTGGAGGAGAATGGTTTTCTCCCGCTTCTAGTTTAGAGGGTGGGTTTTTTATGTGTTTTCTCAGATAAGTCGAAATGGACACGTCTATTATTTACAGAATCTCTCATCTCATAACGTCTTGTCACTAGAGAGTTTTTTTGATATTTTAGACAATGTCCGCTATAAAGAAATTTGTATGCGAGGAAGCCCCAGATATATGAGTAGTTTAGCTTGTAATCAAGGTTTTCTCCCTGTATTTATGAGTCACATATGTAACTTCCTTCATAAATGAATTGAAGTCTATTTCTCAAAAAAAAAAAATCAAAATTAAATAAAGAAATACTATAACAATTTTTTAAAAAATTTAGAAATTAGATAAAAAAAACTATACTATAAAAATAATATGAAAAAAGTTTCAAAAACTAAAAACAAAAATGATAAATAAAAAAGAGGAAGGATATCTATCCCCTCCACTTGCTCCAAGATATACATATGTTAAAAAAATATGATCATTATTTAGGTGAAGGCATTTAAGGTCTCCAGGAGAGTAGATTATCTGTAGTACCGTTTCAGCTCCATTAATGTATTTTCTATTTATTGGAAAACTGCCACTAATTTTGTTTTAGAAGGACTTTTATCATACATCTAATGGTGTAAGTGTTCTTTTACTGCCCTTCAGCTTTTTGTCTATTATTTATGTAATTTTTTAAGCATTTTTGTTTTTTGCACTCTTATATTGATCAGACACCTCATCTTTTTATTTTGTTTTATTGACCTATCCTAACCTACACTTTAGACCCTAAAAAGTCATTTCATTATATTATTATAGTATCTTTATTACAATAAAAAAAAGCACACTCAATTTCTTTATATTATATATATATATATATTTTTTTTAAAGACTGAAGACAAGAATTTCCTACAATTTATGTTTACTAATTCAATTGAGGAAAAAATAACTTATCATCATGCGCAAGAAGAAAGCAAGAATCCAATAAACAATTTATGTTTATAGGATTATGTCTAGTTCTATTTAATGGACCCGTGGGGCCGTGGGATTATTACAGGGCTTTTTACACGTACTAATACATTCTTGTTAATCCAAACCACAAGCTATGGCCCACTACACTGCACTACAGCCCGGCCACTTCTTGCAACCCAACCCATTACACAACCCTTCTTCCTTCCAGACTCCTTTCCACATCGTCGAACCCTAGCCGTGACAGTAGGGGCATTGAGGAGTATTATAGGTAGGGGTAGACAAATTTCCGATTTTTCCGATTCCAGCCGACCTCCGCTCGTCGGAGTCGAAGTTTCGGAATCGGAGTGACCCCGACGAGTCAATCGGAGGTCGGAGTCGGAGTCGGAGTCATGTTTGACTCCGAACTCCGAACTCCGACTCCGATTTATTTTAAAAAAATACAGATGCAAAACGACGTCGTTTTGCATCTGTGTTAATTTAAAATAAATCGGTCTTCACTTAAACGACGTCGTTCCATTTAAACAGGAACGACGTCGTTTTGCTCTGAGTCTGAGGCTCTGAGCCCTTTCTTCTTCGTCTCAGACCGCTGGGCCACTCACTCTCACACTCTCAGTCTCTCACGGTCTCACGGTTCACCTCACTCAGACTCTTAGTCGCACGCACCACAGCAGAGCAGACTCGCACGGCTCAGTGGCTCACGGCGCCCCGTCGTATTCTCTCACACCTCATGGCCCAACCACTGATCGCTGCCATTTTCCCAGTTCAGAAGTTCACGCCGCCAGCAAGTTGCAACGGTAATTTTGGCTTATAAATTTTTTCAACTTTTTAACGGGATATTATTATTATAATCTCAATCTGTATAAATGTATGAGTATTGATTTTGGGTTGTGTAGATTGTAGCAAATGGTTGTGAATATGTGATAAATTTTGTCATGGTGTTTGTGGTTGGACAGTGAACGGAATGTGTTTGTTAAAATGTCCCAACCAAAAAATATATACTACAGCATGCCTTTGTCAACGCCTTTCGGAGTTCAATTTTTTTAATGAATTTGTATAGTTTCTATGAGTAGAAAAAACTGATATAGATCCCTAAGGCAGCACAGATTAATTAAAAAAAAAACCATTAACAAACTGATAGTCTCAACCAACATTTCCTTGAATATTCAATTGAGCATGGTACTGACCCCAATTATATCAAGTGTCTATATATTATTCAAAAACTCTATACTCAGTCATATTTATATAGTCATATAAATTTGTGCAATATATTTATTAATTTGAGTCGTGCTGAAGTATAATTTAGGGGCAAAACAAAGGAAAAAAAAAAGAAAAATCAATCTTTGAGCCATATTCTGTATGAGAAATTCTGTAGGCAACCGGGGTTGCGTCCCTACCGCAGCACCTGCTGATGTGGGAGTATGCCATGTTAACTGACTTATTTTGAAAATAGAAATAAAATGCTAGAGAGAGAGACCGTCATGCATCTTCTGTGGTCTAGGGTTTTCCTGAAGCCATAGTCTTCCTTCGTCTTTGAATAGGGCCTTCATCTAGGAAGATGGTGGCAACAGGAAAATCAAATTAAGAAGATAGGCCAAAACAGTCTAGATGGGATGTCAACAAGGTTTATAAAGAGTTAGAACAAAAATCTCGTTGTTATCTTCTAAGAATACACCAGGCCTAACTACTACACCATCAATACCCCAAAGTACATAAACATGACCAATAATGAAATATTTACAAAAGAATTTCAGAAAATTGCATATCGGATAGAAAGTAGCAAATATTAAGAAATGTAAAGGAATTTGTAGATACATAAGAGAACCAGAAACCAAGCTACATCTCTCAACTTTATAAAAAGAAATAAATGAAACCTTGAGTAAATTTGAAGAGGTGTAGTTCAGATGAAAACCCATGGAAATTGAGGAAATGTATTGTAGAGAAATAAGAGGGACAAACAATTACCCCTTTTCCAAGTAACTTTTTTTCTCCATCAAGGAATTGGATTTTAAATTCAGAGCTCCAGGTGCAGAGCAGAATTTTACATACTATTATTACCGTACCAAGAAGAGAAGAGAAAAGAACAGATCTGAAAAGGGCTAGCAAAGGAAAAGAAGGAAAAAATTAAATTAAATTAAGGCCTATAAGAAAAATAAAAAAACATGTATGCCAATATGTCTATACTTATGTTTATGTAGGTGTGTGTGTAGAAATGTTTATATTGAATCGAGAGTCGACTGACGTGGCAGCCACTGATCCCTAAGGTAGCACAAATTAGGACTTTTATGCAAATACAAGTAGTTGTTAAAACACAAAACAATCTATTTAAAGTTAGCACAGAAACATTATTTTAAACAAGTAGCCCAGAAATTTAATTTTTTAAGAAAATACTTAGGAGTTAAATTATGTCATTAAGTATTAATCCTTTTATAAATCAGATTACAACATTATTTTTATGAGAATTCAGATTTTATTTCTTAAACATTTTGAAAGCAATTAATACCTATGTTATTAAGTGAGATTTCTGTGACTTGTTTAAGAAATTTGTAGTAAGTTTAAATTATGCTACTAAGTATAATTAGAAGATTAAATATGATATTAGTGTTTAAATAATTTTATGATTTTAGTAGTGGCCCCTTGGTCCCTAGAGAATACAATAAAACAAAAAGGAACAAAAAAGAAGATCAAAAAAGAAAGAAGAAGATATATTTGCATCATTGAGACTAGGGTTTCAAAAATGCTTTCAGAAAAGTGTAAACCCCATCAGGAAAAGCATTCTTTTTATGTGCCATGCATGCATTCTTTTTATGTGCCATGCATTATTTTTTTTGCTTATATCCTTTCTTCTAAACCCACTGATATAGTTTCTTTGATAGCCATTCTTTTTATGTGCCATGCATGCATGTTACAATCTACAAAAGCATGAATGTCATCATAGCATAAATGATATACTTACTTGCTCTAATTTTATTTTATTTACAGTATTTACATAATTTATTTAGCAACTAACTCCTTGTTTTTAATCTAATTTTTCAGATTCTTTGATTTCAATACTAAGGAATCTATGGATGCTGGACTTAGTGGAAGTAGAGATGTTGGAGACAATGCCAATGCTCCTACACCGGTGGGGGCTCCCACCCCTCCGACGGCGTGTACTTCCACCCCTACTGCCCCATCTAGGGCAGCACCCAGAGCAGCATCTAGAGCAGCTACTTCCTGTGCAAGTAGTCGACTCCCAATAGATATAGAAGGAGAAGATGAAGATATGTTCAATGAAGAGGAGGAGATGGCAGATGTGCCCATTGAGCATGATCAACCGCCACAGCCTTCTAAAAAACGGTCGTGGACGTGGGAACATTTCACTAAAATTCCTGGTGATCGTGAGAATCCCAAGGCAAGATGCAACCACTGTGGTCAACTTTGTGGTTGCCATTCGAAGAAGCAAGGCACCAGTGTATTGATAGCACACATTTTTGGTTGCCAATAGTATAAGATTGCGAAGGGATTGGCGGCCACTGGCAGTGATCAAGCCAAGCTCAGTTACGAAACCAGCATGGCAACTGATGGCGGTCCTTCACATGTTAAGAAGCTTATAATCCCTCAATATAGTGAGAAGATGTTGCGGGAATTACTTGCAGAGATGATCATTACTAATAAGATGCCTTTTACCACAGTTGACAAAAAAGGCTTCAACAAATTTGTCCGCTGTCTTGAGCCACGTTTTCCCATGCCTTCACGGTATACGATTATGCGAGATTGTATGAAGAGGCATGTGAGGGAAAAGAAAGAAATGAAGGAGATGTTTAGTCGGACTGGTCAGAGAGTGTCATTCACCACTGATACATGGACGTCCATACAAAATGTGGGCTACATGTGTATCACAGCTCACTTTATTGACAGTGAGTGGACGCTGCATAAACGGATAATTGGATTTAAAGAGATTGTTGATAACAACAGTGCATCCATTGGTGCAATGATGGATGATTGTATTCAAGACTGGGGTATTAAAAAAGTCCTTTGTATCACAGTTGACAATGCCAGTGCCAATGACACTGCTCTTGAGTGGTTTAAGAGGAATACAACGGTAAAAGATGATATCATTCATGGACACGAGTTCCTACATGTTCGATGCTGTGCTTATATCATCAACATCATTGTTTCTGAGGGGTTGAAGGAGGTTGATGATTCAATTACCAAAGTCCGCAATATTGTGAGATATGTGAGGGCTTCCCCCCAAAGGCTTGGCAAGTTTAAGGCTATAGCTGAACAGCTTCAGATTCCATCTTCAGCGATGTTGTGTTTGGACGTTCTGACTTGATGGAACTCGACATATATGATGTTGGATGTGGCGCAGAAGTACGAAAGAGCGTTCCAGAGAATGGAGGTCGAGGACGGGGGTTTGAGGTATGCTTTGATGGAGTCTACTGGGGGGAGAAGGGGGCTCGGTGCTCCGGATGCAGTTGATTGGGATCGTGTCAGATCATTTGTTGAATTTTTGAAGTTGTTTTATGATACAACTATGCGGATATCTGGATCCAAATATTGTACTTCGACGAGCTTTCGAGGATTCACGAACACTTGCAACAAAGTTATGCTAACAGTGAGGGACTGTTATTTGCTACAGCTATGAGGATGAAATCAAAATATGATAAATATTGGGGAGATATTGTGAAGATAAATAGATTATTACTTGTGGCTGCAATCCTTGACCTCCGATATAAGTTAGAAATTATACAATTTTTCTTCATTGACATCCTTGGGGAAGAGAAGGCTGAAGAGTTTATTAGAGAGCTGAGAAAGGATATTGATGACTTATATCGCCACTACAACAGTAATAGTCATCCTACTCCAGCAAGTGGTAGCCGTAGCTCCTCACACCCGACCAGTTCGATATCTTCCGGTGATTACACTGCTTCTGCTGCAGCTCTTTCATCACCACTGGTGCAGCGATATCATCAAAGGCGTGCATCGAGGAATATTATGCAGTGTAGGTCTGAGGTTGAACACTATTTGATGGAAGATGTCGAGGCACCTAGTGATGCATTTCAGTTATTAACTTGGTGGAAGGTTCATTCCACCAAGTTTCCTATTCTTTCCCAAATAGCTCGAGATCTATTGGCGATTCCTATCACTACGGTTGCCTCTGAGTCGGCGTTTAGCACTGAAGGTCATGTGTTGAATGCTTATCGGAGTTCATTGTCAGCTTCAACTGTGGAAGCCCTCATTTGCACACAGAACTGGCTATGTGAAATGCCCATTGGAGTAGATATCATTGATCCCGAGAGCTATAGGCTTTAATCAGGTAACTTATATTTTATATGCTTTTAAATGGTGATTTAAATATTTGTAATGTTTTAATTATTCAACTTCTAATCATTATGATTTTGTAGACCTACTTGTGAACCCTAGCATAGTTGCAGATGAGTGATAATTGCGGATGACTTACAAGTTACATGGATGAGGAGTCGTGTTCATGTATTGTAGTGATGCTATTCAGGTACTATATTAATATTTTTCAATCATTTAAGAAATTATTGACCATTTCATAATTCATACTATATTTTAATAAAATATTTTCATATGTATTATTTTGCAGATAAAACATTATGAGACTGGCTACTGTCTTCAATTTCAAGAATCAAGATTTTTTTCCTTTCTCAAAGTTCAAGAATCAGAACTTTGTCAATGTTCAATTACTAATTCACTACTCTTTGATTGTGTAATGTATGACTGTTTAATCAATCTCATTTGTAAGAGATGTTTTTTTATTATTTTTACATAATTTTTTTGAAATCAAAAGTCAATTAGGTGGTTGGGATCTAGATTGAGCATGGACCTTCGGAGGTGGGCCTCGGAGTCGGAGGTGGGCCTTCGGAGTCAGAGGCAGAATATTACCACAATCTAGGAATCAAATTATCCCAAAATAAACATAATTATTTTGAAGTAAATATATTAAATAACATAGTCTTTAATTGATTATAAAATATTATTAAATTATTATAAATATATTAGATAATATTTGATACACGAAGGGTATAAGTGTTACTAATATGATGCAAAAAATTGAATTTATTATTAGAACTTAGGCAATTTTTTATAAATATTTCGTATTTTTTTTTTTTTAAATAAAATTTGCATTGTATTTACATTTTTTATAATTAAAAGTAATATCTTTTAAATATATTATTAATATAATCAATTTATTTATTTTCAATAAAAATGATGATTCTTTAGTACACTTTTGACTGTAAAAGAGGGAGTGACTTGCATTGGTAACTGGAAAGTAGTAGACGGATAATATATGCTTGTAATTACATTTTTAGACTTTGATTGTCTGGTGGTTACAATAAAGAGAGGGATACAATTGGTATTCAACTGTATTGACTCCAATTAATGCAGAGATCCATTAATTAAAAAAGAAAGGGAAAAACAAAAAATCAACCGTACTACTCCCAAGAGACTTCTTAATTGTGGTGAAATGAATTCTCCTGTGCTTTCTCTTGAGTGAAGATTTGTTAAATTTATATTATCTCATTTTAATATTTATTATTATTTTTTAAATATTATTTAAGTATAAGGGAAGATTTGCACTAAAAGCATGCCCAACAGTCAAAGCTGGATGACACACCAACAACAACCTTACATTAAAATACATCTAAATAGAATTCACAAAATATTACTATTTATAAGTCAACTAAACTAATATGAAATCACATTAATATTCACAATCATAGCCTAGCCTGATTTGGATAGTGAATTGAGATAGTTTGTGAATAACAATGATATATTTGAGTTGAGATGAGATAAAATATAAATTACTTGGATGAAAATGTTTTGTGGGATTTGGGAAAATGAGAGAAAAAAATTGGAAGAAATGTTTACCATTGTTTAATCAATCTCATTTGTAAGAGATGTTTTTTTATTATTTTTACATAATTTTTTTGAAATTGGGCCTTAGATTGACAATAGACTATCGGAGGTGGGCCTCGGAGTCGGATGCTCGGAATCGGAATCGGAGGCAGATAAAGCCCAAAACGGCTCCGATCGGAATTCCGACCTCCGATCGAAGTCGGAGCCCGGTCGAAGTCGGAGTCGGAAAATTTTTTTTCCCTCCGACTCATCGGAGTCGGAGCCCACCCCTAATTATAGGATTCCATTTGCTTTGTGAAGTAGAAGTAATTAATGTCTTTAACTATCAACAAACCATACCCTTGTTTAATTTTCCTTGATGAGAAACTTCATATCATGAAATATTGTCAAGCTCTATGCAAACCAAGAATCGAAGTGAGAGTATATACAAACTATAAGGCCCTGTTTGTTTATACAAAACTAAAAAAATCATATCATCTTATCTTAACTCATCATTACAACTTTTTCAAATCTCCATACAAAATATAATAAATAATTTCATTTTTTCAAATCTCAATACAAAATTAATATTATAAAATTATATTATAATAATATTTTATTCATTATTTTTAAAATATCTCATCTCCTCTATATAACCAAACAGGACCTAAGTCCTTTTATCTTTCCAACTTGGATAGTCTAGTAGGGGAATTACATATTTAAAAAGGGATTTTGTTATCACGATCAGATTAAAAAGAGATTTTGATATCTCAAACTCAAAATTTTCATCTCATCATTATAACTTTCCGAAATCCTCATACAAAATATAATAAATAATTCAACTTTTTATGAACTTTTTCAAATCTCAAAACAATAATAATATTAAAATATATTATTTTAACATTTTATCTTAAAACTCAAAATTCTTAACTTACTACCAAACCATATTTAAAGTGAACGTGTTTGATTGATATCAAAGTTTTTTCTTGTCGTGAGTTGTAAGTTTCCTTTCTTTTCCACAACAAATTATCAAGTTGTAAGTTTCCTTTCCTTTCTTTTCCGCAACAAATTATCAAGTTGTAAGTTTCCTTTCTTTTCCACAACAAATTATCAAGTTTCGAAGTCTTTAGTCTTGGAAGAGACATTGAAATCTCTTGGTTAGTTCTTGCAAGTCTTCCATGATATATCTCTTAAAAAACGCGTTCAAGTCTTTTCCACTTGCAATGATAGCAGGTGGCCATGGAGGAGCAGGTGGAATTCAAAAGATGCTTTGCATGTATTTTTCTTTCGACTTTTTTATAGCCTTCTTTTCAAAGACTTGGGCATTGGGTCGCTTTACTAGAACAGCTAAAGAGGAATTAATTTATTAGCAAAGTCCTATTTCAATTTGTTAAGAACTCGACTACCAAAACAAAAGTTCTCTATCATCTAATATGTAATCGATCAAGCCAAATCAAGACAGTGTTTAGATTGTCAAACTCAGTTCAATTCAAAAAATACAAGTGTGAGATTTTTATCATATTTTTATTCAAACTCAATCTTGTACCGAAAATAAAATCGTGCTCGATCTAAAAACGAGATATATATACTGTAGATAAAAGTAATTATAATATTTAAGTACGGAAGACTATATATATGTTATAAGCATTTTATATAATATATCCATTACAATTATATCTAACTAGTAATTATAGTAATTATAATAGTATTCGGCATGGATGTGTGGATGATAAAATGGTCATGATTAGAAGAGTGATGAATGAAATTATTCCTCTTAAATTTGTATTTAATACTTTGTATTATTTAATTTTGTAAGGAGCATAACATGTAAAATACTTAACATTCTCACATGTACCAACTAGAGACAGTTTTCTATTTGCTTTGTTACTGGCGATCAAGAACTCTTTATTTTGTTGGGTAAAAGATTGTGAAAAATGATCGTGTCTATGATTACTATATTTTTTATTTCAAGGATTTTATTATAGATAGAGGGTATGTAAGTGTCTTTTTATAATCTTATGGCAGATATATAAGTGCTACAGCCATAAAAAAATTTTACAAATTTAAACTTCCAAACTGTAGAGGCAAAAATTGGATAGGATTAGATGACTAAATGATAAAGTTTATCTTATCATTATTTGATTAAATTTGGATGAATGTAAAATAAGAGATGACTTTATCTTTAACAACATTGAATTTATCTAGAAGTTTATAAGATTGTTTAGATAAGTCAATTACATGAATTTCGAATTCATAAAAGTCTGTAATTATCAAGATCTGAAGTTGAACACAAATAAATCACTGTAGAAGAGAGTTATCGCGAAATGTCAGCAATTCGTCAGGAGACGTTCTCGCGATAGATTCTATCCGTCAGCAGAATCCTAGTTCAACTGGAACTCTTTCTAACTTGTTTATTTAAGAGATCCTATTGGTTAGCATCTGTAGAGATTCAGATCTGCATATTTTCTAGAGCACTTTCTAATGCATATCTTGGTAAGAGAAATTCCTTAGTGAATTTTCATATTCGTGATCTGTCATTGTGTGTGATCGTGCTTCAAGTGTGAAGGATCATTGATTGGATTTCAGCCACTGGAGTTCCAGGAGGGAAGTCAATAGTTTGAAAATTGCTAGAAGTTCTGGCTGCTACTGTGGTAGAAGACAAATGGGTCATTTGTCTGGACAAGTAAGAGAGTCAAGTTACAAAGGTTTTATAATTGAAAATTACTTGTAATTGATTTTTAAACAATAAGATTGACTTCCCTAGGTTTGGCTAGCCCGTAGGGTTTTACCTTTAAAGAGTTCTTTAAAATGTTTTCCTTCGTAATCGATCGTTGTGTCTTACAAATTTATTTATTCTCTTTGAGTATTTTGATTCATTTAATAATTCTAGATTTTAAGATCTAATCAATTTGTTCAAAGAAATTGGTAGACAATTTCGTAGTTTTACATGGGTACGTTGGGAATTTCACAAATTGATATAATTTAATATGATATGTTAGATCTGTTTTATAATAAAAATAACTTTATCATCTAATATATCATATCAAAATATGTTAATTTGTAAATTTATTTTTATAGAATTTCGTTGTAGCTAGCTAAAACATTTCTCAATTAATATACTATGATATTTTGTCATAGATCAACGTCAAAATTATTGATGCTATTTTGTTTATATAAATAAATTATATATATATATACCTTAAAAGAAAAGTTGGAATATCTTTATTAATTAATTAATTAATTAATTAATGCAAGTCTCTCATGGTCTCTGTCTACCTTCTAAAAGGGGTTATGAACTTTCCAAGTATTTACCTCTTCTTATCTTTGGTCTTAGAAGAGACACTGAAATGTCTTTGTTAGTTCTTGCAAGTCTTCCATGATATATCTCTTAAAAAACACGCCCAAGGCTTTTCCACTTCTTATGCAATGATGGCAGGTGGCCATGGAGGAGCAAGCTAGCCTGCTTTTCAAGGACTTGGGCATTGGGTCACTTCACTAGAGCTTCTAAAGGGGAATTATTGTATTAGCAAAGTCCTACAATTTATGTAATTCAATAGAGGAAAAAATAACTTATCATCTTGCAGTAGTAATTAATTTCCAATTATATATCTTCTTGCTTTCCCACCACTTTTCATCAAATTAAGTTGCATTAAATATATATTAAAAAATATGATCATTATATATATGTCAAAAATCTTGTGTGGGCCCACACAATAATTTTAATCTTGAATGGGCCGTGATTGGATTTGCTCTGATTATAAATTATTCCTTGTGAGAGAGATTTTTAAAACTGACTTATTCGGTAATCATCCTGTTATATATAAGAACTTGTTTTTTCCATCTAGTGGTATTATATATGAACGCTTTGACAGATATCAGATTTTGTTTCTTATCTGAAGTTGTAAGTTTCCTTTCTTTCCCACGACATATCACGAAGTTTCCAATTAGTATTTTCCTCTTCTTGTAGCATGGCAGGTTAATGATAATTTTCTTGTTTAATTTTTTGGTCTTGGAAGAGACATTATTGTTCATTATTTCAAGTCTCCCATGATCTCTTTAAAAGCGCGTTGAATTGAGTCTTTTTCTCTTCTTATGTAACGATGGCAGGACCAATATTTGAGGAGCATTATATATATATATATAGGCCTGTGCAGAAAAGGCTTGGCCCGATTAATCCGACAGATCCGATCTGGCCCAAACCGACTAAAGTCGGGTTCAACGGGTCAAACACTTTACGGGTTTATTATCATCAAAACCGACCAACCCATCGAAACCGTCCCCATTTCTCCCTCATCCTCAAACCCTAGCGTCCCCATAATCTCCTACTCCGGCCACACCCCTGGACATCAGGAGCTGCTGTTGGAGCATCTGGATGATTTCAGAATTTCAGAATAACTGAACGAGCGAGGAAAGGTACCAACAGGAAGATTCGGCAATGGAAACGTTCTCTCAGACAGTCGCCGGCCACAATTTCTTCTATCTCGGTAATTTCGTGTACCTTCAAAGATGTTGATCTCAGCGATTTCAGAATTTTAGGGGAAAAAAAAAACCCACTGTTTCAGCCCTTCTTTCCGCAAGAGAAAACTCACTATTCAGCCTCTCTCTCTCTCTCTCTCTCTCTCCATAAACGCAATATTCTGTCGCCTCACCCATCTCCTCTCTCGATTTTCTCTGGATTCGAAAACAACATTTACTCAAGTTGAGCTTCAAGAGCATACCGAAATGGTGCTGGTGGGTATTGTAATCTCACGGTGGCATGAAGATGAAATAATGCGATCTCGAAATCATTTTTAATGGCTTCTATGGTGTCGTACCCTCTCAATCCGAAAGTTTTCGTAAGTTCGCAAGAGTGTATTTGGTTGGTTGATGGAATCGGAGTGGCTGTGAGAAATGAAATCAGAGAGAAATCTGGGTGTGTTCGGTTGGTTGATGGAATCGGAGTGGTTGTGATTAGAGAGAAATCTGGATTTGTTCGGTTGGTTGATGGAATCGGAGTGGTTGTGATCAGAGAGAAATCTGGTTGAAACCCTTGGGTCTGCGAACGAAGACGAAGGATCCAAAGTAGAGAAGATCAACGGGTTCGACCCGACCCGAAAATATACGGGTCAGATTGGATCGGATTGCCGATCCCTTTCCTGCGGGTCGGGCCCAAATCTGATTCGGTTGGGTCGGTGTGCAGGCCTATATATATATATATATATATATATATATATATATATAGGATTCCACTTGCATTGTGAAGTAGAAGTAATGTCTTTAACTTTCAGCAAATCGTACTCTTGTTTAATTTTGAAAAATTCTACGCTCACCGACATATGTGTCTCAATTCTTTTATTTTTTATTTTTTTATTTAATAATTAAAGAAATATTTTTTAATGATATTATGATTTTTTTTAAATATTTAAAAATATAAAAAAATATAAAATAAAATTTTATTTTTTTGGAGACCGAGTTCGTGCTGTGGCACTGATCGAACGTGTTTGACTGATATCGAAGTTTGTTCCTTGTCGTGAGTTGTAAGTTTCCTTTATTTTCCGCAACAAGTTATCAAGTTTCCAAGTCATTTCCTCTTCTTGTCCGCAGTTATTGTGGTAGGAACCAAACATATCATTTTGTCATCATAAGTAAGAGGTTCATATTATAAGAGATTTATAAGAAACTTATTTGTATTAATCTTCAAACAGTAGAATTGATTTGTTCTAGATTTGTTTTCTCTCTCTAGTATTAAACCAAGGACTCCAAATCTGATTTTCACATGAGTGTCTCCTCCTCCTTCTCCTCATCATCATTTCCCTCCTTCCTCCATCTACCTACCATGTCTATCAAGGTAATTCTTTTTGTTTAATTTTATTTGCTTCCTAATTTAAGATTGAAAAAGACAGATCTATAGCTTTCCAGCAACTCCTGAGAGACAGTCGTGACACAAGCAAAATGTCAGGCTGCAAATCGTTCGGAGGAAAGTAGCAGTTTTGTGAAAATCACAACGTGCAATCTTCACGCGCCTCCCGCATCTATGTGTGATCCTCATGCGCCTCTCACATCTGTGCGTGGTCATCATGCATTGCTCCTTCCAACAGCTCTTCTCGCCACACTCGCCAGATCACCGGACTAGTCACCACCAGATCTTTCAGATATGACCTTTGTGGATGAAAAGAGACAAGCGTGTTGCCTTCACATGGCGTCATAGTTACTGAAATCTATCAAAATTGGTCCAAACTTTAATCCGTCTTTTTTTTTACATCCATCTTACTGCTTTACTTTTTTTATTTACTTATTGTTAATTAAAATAAAAAAAAAATTCATCTTTCAGACTTTTGTCTGTAAAGGTTGAATCATCTCCTTCTATGAATGGTGAGGTTGAGTCTATGTTTAGGCAAAAAGTACTATCTCTTGAAAAAAAAAAATATATTTTAAAACTTAAAAAATATCTATAAATTATGAAAAAAAAGTTAAAATACTAAAGATTAAAAAAAAAATACAGTGCTACAATGACTAAGAATTTGACCGACAAGTGCAAATACACTTTTTTATTTTTTTTTCTTCTTTTTATTTAATTATTTTTAGTACATTTTTAAATATTTTTAAAAAATAAAAAAAGTATTAATATTCACTTTCTTAACCATTAAGTAAAAATTAAAATTCAATCGGTCACTTTTATCGATTCAACTAGCATTTTCTTTAAAAAAAAAAATTAAAGATTAGAAAGGGGAAGAATCTATCCCTTGCCTACCACTTTGCTCCATCGGAAGGAAAAACCTCCCCAAATAAAGTGTGGCTTAGGCTGTTAATGTACGTGAACTTGTGACCGACAAAGAGATTATATTTTGAATTTAACATAAACCAATATTATATATATATGTGTTAAAAAATTTGATCATTATATCCAAACTATATATGATATATAACTTTTTATTTTCCAGCAGGGGGAATTATTATATCAAATTTCTCTCCTCCACGACAATTTTAATACAATTTTCAATTCCTTTTTGCACGGATACTACTTTGGAAATGTTGGTCTTTATTTATGGGTCCTTTTTTTTTCTGGTATAAATTATTCCTTGTTGGAAAAAAAAAAAAAAAGATTTAAAAACTGACTTATTTGGTAATCATCATCTTGTAAGATGATGCTTTTTCCATCCACCGGTATTAAATTGTTGAGAAAAAAAAATGACGATCAATGAGGAACACATAAAAAAATAAAGATCAGAATTAAATAATAATTAAAAAAATTAAAATGTCGACCAACAGTATATTATGAACTTTCCAAGTCTCCCCCTCTTCTAAAACGTGTTGACTCAGACTTTCTTCCATAACTGAGCTAGCCTCGCTTTATCTTATTTCAATTTTAAATTCTACTTGGGTGAGGAATGATCATAACCATTTTTATTACTTTTTTTACAATTATGTGTTAAAATAAAGATATTTATGAAAAATGATATTATTTTTATAAATTATTTTATAAAATATTTCGCATTTAAGATATAGTTGTATAAGAATTATAAAACATAATTGTAGTGTACCATTTTCTTTTGTAAAGTTTTTATCCGTGGTTTGCACCAAAATTTAGAACGAAATATTTTAATACGGGGGAGGAAGGGGAAGAAGTTATCTGTAAGATCTTTGTGCGGCTCGGCTCTGCAAGTTTATCATTTTGAGAGGCTCTGCAGAGAGAGAGGGAGCTTTTTACTTTGTTTCTTTCGGTTTTCCGCCTTTAAGTTGGGTAATTCTTTTTGGCACCTGTAGCCTTATTTTATAACTTTTTCAAGTGAGTTGGTCTATTTATACTGTATTCATCTGCTATAAATGAAGGTTTATTAAGAGGGGTCGCTGATGGAAAAAAGAGAAATGGCTTTTTCTACAATTTCTTTCGGCCGACAATTGCTGTGACTTTTGGCAATTGGTGTGTAAACTTGGGATCTATGAATAGAAATTCTTACAGCTCCACGTGAAGAACAACATTATAAGACAAAAAAAATGTCATGCCTGAAACCCATTAAAATATAAAATTTCAGAAACTAACCCAACGTAAACAAACAAGAACTAAAGACAAACAAACAAGAAGTTTCCTTGTCGTCGATTAGTCGTAAATTTCCTTTCTTGTCCACAACAAATTAATTATAAAATTTCCAACCCATTCCACTTGCATAATTGCTTGAGCAGTTCTTACTACATAAAGAGCCCTTCGCTTATTCTTCTCTCACTATCTCAACACTCTAAAACATCATTAGTCTGAAACCATGCCTACATATTTGCACTCTCTCTTCTCTGATCTCTTAGTCATGTTGTTCCTTCTTTTACTCACGGCCTCTTTGTCTTCTATGCAACCACCTTGTCATCAAGATGAGAGCTTAGCTCTTATGCAATTCAAGGATAGCTTTATCATAGATTGTGCACTTTCTGGCTATTCCAAGACTGCATTATGGAGTGTAGTAGCAGAGGGTGGTGGATCATATTGCTGCTCATGGTATGGGGTTGACTGCGACCCCCACACTAGTCATGTTATTGGCCTTGACCTTAGTCATGGCTGCCTCAATGGTTTTATTAACTCCAACAGCAGCCTCTTCCGTCTTTATCATCTTCAGAGCCTTAATCTTGCTCATAATGACTTCAAATCCTCTAAAATCCCATCTACAATTGGCAATCTTTCAAGGCTCACAGATCTTACTCTCAGCTATTCTAATGTTTTGGGAGAAGTGCCTGAAAGCTTGGCAAATTTATCTTCTTTGAGGAATCTAGAGGTAGAAGGTTGTACATTGTACGGGGAATTTCCAATTCAAATATTCCATCTACCACAACTACAGGTCCTTAAGATAGGAAACAATGAAGATCTCACTGGTCAATTGCCCGAATTTCATTCCAGCAGTATCCTTCGAGCTTTAAATATTTCTCACACAAATTTCTCTGCTAAACTACCGACTTCAATTGGAAACCTTAATTCCTTAAAGGTCTTAGATATTGCTTATTGCAATTTCTCTGGATCGATCCCAAACTCCCTCTGGAACCTTACCCAACTCACTCATCTGGACCTCTCAAGGAACTCATTTGATGATTTGTCATGCCTCACCAAAGCCAGTTCTAATCACACTCTTCCAAGTTTACAATATTTAGTTTTGTCTTCTCTCACCTTAACAAAGTTCCCAAATTTCCTACAAAACCAAAACAAACTTAAGGGGCTATATCTATCAAAAACCAATATTCAAGGTATAATACCCAAATGGATGTTTAATGTAAGTAAAGAAAACCTTCAAGATTTAATTCTTTCTTACAACTTTCTCACGGGCTTTGAAAATTCTTGTGATGTTCTTCCTTGGCCTAATCTACATCAATTCGACCTTCAGAATAACATGCTACGTGGATCGCTCCCGATTCCACCACCATCTACCAGAACTTATCGAGTCAAGAATAATTCTTTTACAGGAGAAGTCTCACCATTGTTTTGCAATCTAACTTCAATTTATGTGTTTGATTTGTCTTATAACAATTTGACAGGCATGCTGCACCCCTGTTTTTGCAACTTAAGCCAGTCTTTGAGAGCACTTGAACTACGAAGAAATAACATCGTTGGAACCATCCCAGATGCATGGGCAAATGGGTGCAGCTTAAGTATGATCAACTTGAATCATAACCAATTAGAAGGGCGGCTCCCAAGATCATTGGCCAATTGTAAGGAGTTAAGGTATCTTGATGTTGGTTATAATAAGATCCATGATACCTTTCCCTTATGGTTAAAAACTCTTCCCGAGCTTAAGATTTTCATTCTTCGCTCTAATGGATTTTACGGTGCAATAAGCAATATTCAAACCAATTGCACATTCTCTAACTTGCATATCATCAATCTCTCCTACAACAATTTCTCTGGAGATTTGCCTGCAGAATGCTTCCAACGGTGGAACGCCATGAAATTATTTGGTGCAAAAAAGTTGCCAAACTATGATTACAATTCTCCGATCCGTTACTCATTAACACTAACAATTAAAGGCATAGAGTTGGTGTATGAGGGGATCTACGATGAACTCATAGTCATTGATTTATCATGCAACAGATTTGTAGGAGGAATTCCAGAAGTAGTGGGGAATCTAAAAGGACTACACATTCTCAATTTCTCCAACAATGCTCTCTCTGGTCGTATCCCATCGTCGTTGGCCAACTTGACAAATCTAGAATCATTGGATCTTTCTCAAAATAAGTTGTTTGGAGAAATACCCACAAAAATAGCCCAACTCCCTTTCCTGGCATATTTTGGAGTGTTCAACAATTATCTCACAGGTCCCATACCACATGGAAATCAATTTGAGACATTTCCGAACAGTTCATTCGGTGGTAACACAAGATTGTGTGGAAGGCCATTGTCAAAAGCATGTGGAGATTCACAGCCTAAACCTCCAACATTAATGTTTGTTACTGGTGATCAAGAACTCTCTATTTTGTTCTGTAAAAGGTTGTAAAAAATGATCGTGTCTATGATTACTATATTTATTAATATTACAAGGATTTTATTATAGATAGAGGGTAAGTGTTTTTTAGAATCTTTGGCAGATAAGTGCTACAGCCATAAAAGTTTTTTACAAATTTAAACTTTCAAACTAACATGATTTCATATGATACGTTAAATCTATTTTATAATAAAAATAATTTCATAATCTAACATATCTTATCAAAGCATGTTAGTTTGTAAATATAATTTTATAAAATTTCGTTGTGGCTATCTAAAACATTTCTCAATTAATATACTATGTGATATTTTGTCATAGAGCGACGTCAAAATTATTGATGCTAGCTTTTTTGTTTATATATATAGCTTAGAAGAAACGTTGGAATATCATTATTGTTAATTAATTAATGCAAGTCTGCCATTATCTCTTCTAAAACACGTAAACTTCCCAAGTCTTCTCTCCTTCATGTCATCTACTTATTGACTTTATTTTATTTTTTATAAAATTTCATTGGCAGTTTTTAATTCGCAGTTGTTTTTTTATTTTCTTTTTTTAAGGAAAATAAGTGTCCTTTTGACGTTATCAACGACTGTGACTATAAAAAGAAAGTTTGTCACTTTTTTATTTTTGTCTTTTGGCCACAATGCATTGCATACGGGGTGAACTATGAGTATGGACCACAAGTTCTGTCAATATTTCATCCTCAAATGGACCCACGTGCAGGGAACTATCGGCCGTTGATTAGTGATTAGTCTAAACTCGTGCGCTGACCTTTTATTTTTTTATGTTATTTATTTATGAATAACACGGTAATATTGAAGAACACGGTCATAGTATACTATCTCTATATCGAGTTGAAGAACACATTTCAACCACAATATGTGAGCTTAATCTTCCATCTCTATACTCAAGTCACTAAACTGAAACTTTGATGATCATTTGCTTACCTGAAATATTTAAGGTTGTCGAGCTTTCCAATCTAATCAATATATATGCTCCTAGCGGGATAACAAAAGCAACGTGATTAAGGTTGCGAAAAGATGATGCATTTAGTAGTAAAAGGAAAGAATGCAGGCATGGGCACATACGAATTCCATAGGTTCAGTTTTAATGAATTCCAAATCCGTGTCCGGATGCACACCCTTAGTAATAATGCATGTGAATGAAAAACCAATTAGTTTAAAGAAAGGGTATGAGCCTATTTTATACATCTGAAAAGTTAATAGGTCAATTGTGAGCGTACGTATTGTTGCAGGAGGGATTATCCGTCTTTGTTGGAAACATATTTTGTACTGTAATTTTTAGGCTGTGGTTCAAATTATTTAATGTGCTGTGCCCGGATATGTCAGCAAATTATTTTATGTTTTCTTGATTCTCTAGGCTATCTTGGCTACAGATTCTAGGTAAATGCCTATAGAGAATTTACACTGCTTGTGGTTTTCGGAAATTTGAATCCACACATGATTTTTATACATACTCTGTTTATATACAATCTGAATAGTCTAATTTAGGAATACAAAATTAAGTAAAAAGCAAAGTTTACAAAATAAAGAGTAATATTTACAGAGAATAAAAACTGATCCTAGAATCAAGGAGAGCACAAAATCTGGCTTTGATTATTGTGTCCGTTGGGTCTAAGTTGGTAATTCCATATTTGCAGCATTTTCCTTGATATGCCCCCACAAAAACAGGCTACCATCAGTGAGACCGATCTTGTTTCTGAGAAAATTTGTACGTTGACTCGAGAGAGGCTTGGTGAGTAAATGATCTGCAAGCTGATCATTAGTATGAACTTGACGAACATTGAGGACATTCTTTTCAACCAAGTCTCACACAAAATGAATATCAATTTGAATGCGTTTCATCCTTGAGTGTTGGACATGATTAAAACTAAGATGGGTTGCACCCAAATTGTCACACAGGAGCAAGGGGGCAGCTGTTGCTAGAGCCCTATATTCAGCTTCAGTTGACGATCATGCTATGGCACGTTGAGCACCACGAAATAGGTGTTGTGCCAAGGAAAATGAGATAAGCTGATGTTGATTTTTTGTCATCCAAGTTACCTACCCAATCAGCATCCAAGATGCATGTGAGAGCTGAAGTCACTACTTTTGTTGATGTCCATTGAGTGGTGGTTGGGAAGTGCATAAACTAGCTAGGAGAGTTTATTGACTACAAAACTTATATCAGGTCGAGTCAGGGACAAGTATTGGAGGGCACTAATAACCTTTCGATATTCTATTGAATTAACTGAAGAAGAGCCATCAACTAGCTTTAGAGGAACTGATGTGGACAGTGGTGTCATTACATCCTTGGCTCCATCCATACCAGTTTTAGCAAGAATATCTTTGATGTATTTGTGCTAAGTTAAAAACAAGCCATCTTTTGTAGGAATAACTTCAACACCAAGAAAGANGTGCCCTCCAATACTTGTCCCTGACTCGACCTGATATAAGTTTTGCAGTAAATAAACTCTCCTAGTTTATGCACTCCCCAACCACCACTCAATGGACATCAACAAAAGTAGTGACTTCAGCTCTCACATGCATCTTGGATGTGATTGGGTAGGTAACTTGGATGACAAAAAATCAACATCAGCTTATCTCATTTTCCTTGGCACAACACCTATTTCGTGGTGCTCAACGTGCCATAGCATGATCGTCAACTGAAGCTGAATATAGGGCTCTAGCAACAGCTGCCCCCTTGCTCCTGTGTGACAATTTGGGTGCAACCCATCTTAGTTTTAATCATGTCCAACACTCAAGGATGAAACGCATTCAAATTGATATTCATTTTGTGTGAGACTTGGTTGAAAAGAATGTCCTCAATGTTCGTCAAGTTCATACTAATGATTAGCTTGCAGATCATTTACTCACCAAGCCTCTCTCGAGTCAACGTACAAATTTTCTCAGAAACAAGATCGGTCTCACTGATGGTAGCCTGTTTTTGTGGGGGCATATCAAGGAAAATGCTGCAAATATGGAATTACCAACTTAGACCCAACGGACACAATAATCAAAGCCAGATTTTGTGCTCTCCTTGATTCTAGGATCAGTTTTTATTCTCTGTAAATATTACTCTTTATTTTGTAAACTTTGCTTTTTACTTAATTTTGTATTCCTAAATTAGACTATTCAGATTGTATATAAACAGAGTATGTATAAAAATCATGTGTGGATTAGTCAGGGACAAGTATTGGAGGGCACTAATAACCTTTTGATATTCTGTTGAATTAATTGAAGAAGAGCCATCAACCAGCTTTAGAGGAACTGATGTGGACAGTGGTGTCATTACATCCTTGGCTCCATCCATACTAGTTTTAGCAAGAATATCTCAGATGTATTTGTGCTAAGTTAGAAACAAGCCATCTTTTGTAGGAATAACTTCAACACCAAGAAAGAAGTGCAATGGTCCCAAATCTTTGATTGAAATTTTTTTTCCAAGGTGATCAATAATGCTTGCTACAAATGCTGAGTTATTCCCAGTGATAATTAAATCATCGACATATACCAAGCAGTAGGGCTGTGCAAACAACTCGTAAATCCAATGGACCCGCTTATAGTGATCCGACCCGACCCGTATTTGACGGGTTATTATATAATCAGATCTGCAACCCGACTAGTTAATAGGTTTATATGTTGATTTGAACCCGTTCATATATAAAACCATTCTTCCTATCTTCAGCTCTCAAACCCTAACTGCCAAAGTCTAAAACCCAGATATTCATGAGTAGTTATAAACCAGGCCTAAGGCTCAAACCCCATTTCTTAATCCATGGAAGAAGACAATTAGCAAGAATTAAAGGCAGAAGCTTCGATCCATGGAGTTATTTCGGAGATTATCCTCTCGTACGTTCCTCTCATCAATCTCGAGCACGTACGTTGCGTGTCTGACACCTGGAATCGCGCCACCCTTACCCCACAACGGCACACGCATACGACCCGCGGTCCGGCGTGTGGTTGAAGATCGATCAGCCACCGATCAATCACGTCTTGGTCCTCCAGTCGTCGCACTCGACCCTCCTTTACATGCAATCCTCCCTCTAGTTCACTTTCTCTTTCGACCCGCTCCACCCTAAATAGTACTGCACCAACCCCCCGCTCGTTTAGCGAACAGACTCGATCGTTGCGCTGGTGGGCCACTGCGTCGTTGTCATCCAAAGTCTCAGCAACTCTTCCTCTCAGTGTGTCTCTCTCTTCAATTAATGGATTTTGAGATCTGCTTGTTGAACTAGGAATTGGGGATTGTGCTGGCAAACTAGGAGCCCACGAATCTGACGTTGTGTGAGCTGATCTCCACAGGGGTGCCCAATGGGAAGAAGGAAGAATGAAGAGAGCTGATCTCCACAGCCTTAGATCATCTAGCCCTTGGATTCATCCTCGGAGTGACGGCGCTCAAACACTTCCGTCAAGTCCCCCTCTTCCATCATTTGGCTTCTATTCCACGGTGCAAGATTTGATCGGGTCATACGGGTTCGACTCGCTTTATTTTTTATCGGGTTGGATCGGATCGGATTGGCGCCTTATTTTGGATGTTTCGGGTCGGGTTGGGCATAAACCCGACTAATACAGGTCGGGTTGCAGGCCTACCAAGCAGTAGACAAGTACAGAACCATCATGAAACACAAAGAGAGAGGAATCAGATTTAGCATTAACAAAACCAAACACTAACAAGGCTTGTTTGAGGCCTGAGTAAGCAAGGGATGCTTGTTTGAGGCCATAGATTGCCTTTCGAAGACATCAAACGTGATTTGGTTTTTCTTGATTCCGAAAACCCAGTGGCTGTTTCATATAAACCGTTTCCGTAAGATGCCCATGAAAAAATGCATTATTTATGTCTAATTGTCTCAGAGACCAACCTTGCATAACAGCAAGGGTTAAAATAGTGCGTATTGTGACTAGTTTAACTACAGGGCTGAATGTCTCCTTGTAGTCCAGACCAGGTCTCTGGTTAAACCCTTTTGCTACAAGCCTCGCCTTGACCCGATCAATTGATCCATTAACATTTCTCTTAACTCGAAACACCCCCTTACAACCAATAATATTGCAATCTTTTGGTGGTGGAACCAATTGCCATGTATCATGACGCATGAGAGCAGTCAATTCAAAAGACAAGGCATCATGCCATCGTGAATCAATGAGTGCCTCAGTGACACTCGTGGGCTCCAAGGAAGAAGGAATGGGATGCTTGGTGACTAAAAATGAATTTTTTGGCTTGTAAATGTTATTCATGGAGCGGGTGGTCATATTATGAGTGCGCACTTCAGTGTTTGAAGCTATGACAGAGTCATGCATTTCTAAAGAAGATATGGGTTGCAGAATCAAAGGAGAGGGAGAAGATTCACTTACTTGAATAAGAGTTGATGCAAGCAACGACCCAATCGCAAGCGATGAAGAGGTTGCAGTACCCAATACTGGAGAATCCTGAGCTTGAAATGGAGCAGTGGGTAATTTCGGCAAGGNAGCGGGTGGTCATATTATGAGTGCGCACTTCAGTGTTTGAAGCTATGACAGAGTCATGCATTTCTAAAGAAGATATGGGTTGCAGAATCAAAGGAGAGGGAGAAGATTCACTTACTTGAATAAGAGTTGATGCAAGCAACGACCCAATCGCAAGCGATGAAGAGGTTGCAGTACCCAATACTGGAGAATCCTGAGCTTGAAATGGAGCAGTGGGTAATTTCAGCAAGGAGAGCATCACGGCTAAAGGTTGTTCACCCGAAGAAATAGAGGATGATTCAGGATTTTTATGGTTTGTCTTCTCAAAAGGGAAAGTGCCCTCATTGAAAATCACATGCGAAGAGTGATAAATTCAGCCAATTTTGGACACAATGCAGATGTATGGGTTTTAAGAGAGAGAATAGCCCACAAATGTGCATGGTTGGGCCTTGGGCTCAGGTTTATGTTTGTTGTAGGGCCTAGTTAATGGATAACATAGGCAACCAAATTGCTTAAGCTTCATGTAATTTGGAGTTTGCTTCAACAATTTTTCAAACAGAGAATTATTTTGCAATGAAGAGGTGGGCATTCTATTTATGAGATAAGTAGCAGTTTGAAATGCATATAATCCTGAGCTTGAAATGGAGCAGTGGGTAATTTCAGCAAGGAGAGCATCACGGCTAAAGGTTGTTCACCCGAAGAAATAGAGGATGATTCAGGATTTTTATGGTTTGTCTTCTCAAAAGGGAAAGTGCCCTCATTGAAAATCACATGCGAAGAGTGATAAATTCAGCCAATTTTGGACACAATGCAGATGTATGGGTTTTAAGAGAGAGAATAGCCCACAAATGTGCATGGTTGGGCCTTGGGCTCAGGTTTATGTTTGTTGTAGGGCCTAGTTAATGGATAACATAGGCAACCAAATTGCTTAAGCTTCATGTAATTTGGAGTTTGCTTCAACAATTTTTCAAACAGAGAATTATTTTGCAATGAAGAGGTGGGCATTCTATTTATGAGATAAGTAGCAGTTTGAAATGCATATGGCCAGTATGAGAGGGGCATATGAGCATTTGTGAGAAGAGTAAGGCTAGTTGCAACAAGATGACAGTGTCGTCTTTCAAACATTCCATTTTGTTATGGAGTGTGGGGGACGATTGTGTAGTTACTGATATCATGAACAGAGAGACAAGATTTTAGCCCAATGTATTCTCCACCATTGTCAGAGTAAAGGCTATTTATTGTTGTGTTAAATCTATTTTCCACAAGATGTCGAAATTGAGGAAAATTAGTTTGTACACTTGATTTATGAGACATTGGATAGAGCCATATGTATTTGGTATAACGGTCAACAAAAATAATTTAACATTTTGAACCATCAATGCCAATGTCATGAGACGGACCCCAAACATCAATGTAAATTAATTCCATGGGAGCAATGCTAGGGAGACCATGAGAATTAAATTGTTGACGATGAGCTTTATTTTGAGAACATGAAGTACAAAGATTTTTATTTGTGGGTAAGGAAAAGGCATTAATTAAATGATGGACAATTTTGGAGGATGGATGACCAAGCCTTTTGTGCCATCCATCAGTGGTGGTACGTTCATGGACATAGGCAACAACAATTTTGGGGATCGTAGCCAGTTTCTCTGGGAAAGTGTACACGCCATCTTCACATTTGCCTTTGAATAGTGTCGCCCCTGTAATTTGATTCTTCACCAAGAAGTAAGAAGGATAAAATTTGAGATAAACATTATTATGCTTTGTGAAATGATGAACAGAAATAAGATTTTTTTGAATTGTGGGAACACAAAGTGTATCACATAAATGAAAGACACGATTAGGCAATGTAAAAGATAATGAACCAACATGAGATATTGACAAACTTGATCCATCACCAATTACCATCTCATCGGTACCATCATATTCAGAGTGAATTGATAGATTTGAGAGATAAGTGGTCATGTTATGAGAGGCCGCAAAGTCAACAAGCCACTTTTGATTTTTGCCTTGTAAAGAGGTCGCACAGTTTGCTATGAGCTCAGCCGAATTCAGCTTCGAGCAATTTTTGGCCGTATGGCCCTCTTGATCACACAACTGACAATTGGGCTTAAACTTACGGAAGCCCGAATTAGATGGCCCATTTTTGTTGTTGTTCTTGCCACATCCTTTGTTTGAGAAGGAACGATGGGGTTGCTTATTCATTCCAAAAGACCCTCCTTGCCGATGACTATAATTTTCCATGGCAAGCAAGGTCGACGCCGACTTGATTTTGAGCCGACGAAGATAGCTTTCGTGACCCACTAGGAGATCATGAATTTCTTCAAACTTCAAAGAAGTTTCATGAGCATGAATGGGTGCTACAATTTCGCAAAACTCGGGACCCAACCCATTGAGAATGTAAAGGGTTAAGTCATCATTCGAGACTGGATGATCAATAATTGCAAGTTCATCTGCAATTACTTTGACAGCTTGGAGAAACTTAGTGACTGAGCAATTGTCGCGAGTGCTCAAGGTAAGATCCTCCTTGAGTTGCATCGCACATGTTCGTGAGTTTTCCGCATAGAGATGGGTAAAAACTGTCTAGGCCTCATGTGATGTTTTGCAGGCTGCAAGAAGAGGGGTAATGGTAGTGGAGGTGGAGGCAAGGATAACATGGAGAATTAATTTGTCTTTTTGAACCCAGTGGGAGTTCGCAGCTTTGGAGATGGTAGAGTTTGTGGCATCAATTGCGGGACATTTATGGACACCAGTGACAAAGTCAATAAGATCATAACCAATAAGCAATGCTTCAAATTGAGCCCTTCATTGAGGGAAGGTTGCAGGGTAAGTTTTTTATTTATGGTGGTAGCGGCGTTTGATTGAGCTGAATTATTGCATTCTTAATGCCTTTAGAACCAATATATCTTAATTCTTTCTTTACTTTATCATTGGTTTTCTATGGAAAAATGAATAAATCAAAGTTGTGATTTTAATTGATTAAAAGCATGAATTTCTGCTTGAGTTCTACCAACTATTGATTACGGTGCATTCTGGTCCATAATCTTTCTTTCCTTCCATTATCATTTGCGTTTGTACCATTGTTCTTCTTGTTCTTCATGTTCATGAAGTTTCTTGAGCTATCTTTCCATCTTTTGGGTTCAATCCATGAATCTCAAAAGGTAGAAGCACTTTTTACCATCCGTGAATGGAAGTTGCTCAAGCTAAACTTTCATTTGTGTTAATTTGTTGTTGAGTGTTTTCTTTCTTTAATCTCCATCTCCATTTTTTTCATGCATTCCATGGTTCATCATGTTCATGCCTTGTTCATACTTTGTCTTGAACTTTCCCACCATTCAAACACTCCCAAACGCATCTAACACTCAAACCATTCGGCCACACCAGTCACTCCACATAATCACGGCAATCACCTCACTAAGAACAAACCCCACACATTTGGTTTTTCCTTTAACAATTCATCATCACTCACATGGAATACTTCCACTCACTTCCACTCATCAAAAACCAGCCACTCATCTTGCTTTTCCCATCACCATTTTCGACAATCACTCAACCAACATCCAGCCCTACTTATCATCATTCATATGGTCCCACTTCCACTCACTTCCACTCACAAAAAACCAGCCACTCACCCTTGCTTTTCCCTTCATAATTTCGGCACTCACTAACCAACATCTAGCCCTACTTATCATCATTCATATGGTCCCACTTCCACTTACTTCCACTCACCAAAAACTAGCCACTCATCTTGCTTTTCCCTTTACCATTTTCGGCAATCACTCAACCAACATCCAGCGCTACTTATCATCATTCATATGGTCCCACTTCCACTCACTTCCACTCACCAAAAACCAGCCACTCATCTTGCTTTACCCTTTACCATTTTCGGCAATCACTCAATCAAGACCAAGCCCCACCATTTCTTTTTTTCCTTTATCATTTTCGGCATCACTCACATGGAACAATTCCACTCACCTCTCAACCACCAAGACCAAGCCCCACCATTTGCTTTTCACTCATCAATTCGGCACCTACCTTCCCACTACCCATGTGAAGCCTTAATGAAGTCCACCAAAATTTGATTCCCTCATTCACTTAGTGCAAATTTTTTTTATGCCAAAAAATAACACCGCACGGATCAATATAGCAAAAGCTAGCCGACCACACTCGAAAAAAATTTGGAAACCAAGCCATTTCCTTCATTCCACTTTGGAGAGCTCAACCTATTCGGCCAACACTCAAGGGGCATTCTATCCAAGCCATTTTTTCATTCATTCCATAGAGAGCTCAAACATTTTCAGCCAACACTCAAGACCATTTCTAATCCAAATCATCCATTCATTCCATTTTGAGTTCAACCACCATTCGGCCAACACAAGGGAAGAATACTAACCATATCACATTGTGCTCCCATACACTACACAGATCCACACACTTAGGATACCCATAATCATCCCTTCCACCACAAAAACAACAAAAACTTCATCAATCCAAAACCCCCCCATGGCCGTGTAAGCTCAAGGCAAAGCAAGGCTCATTTGGTCATCATCACCACAAGGCTTGGAGTTGGAAAAATTCTATTTTGAGAAACATTTAGAATTCATTTTTGTTTTCACTAATTTTCATTCAGATTCGGAGAAGAGGCTTCAGATAAGCGATCATTCAATCAACTTGCAGCACATTGAAGAATTCCTTCAGGAATCCAATTGCTACGACAGCTCATCCTNTTAACTTCCCAAATTCTTGTCCAGTTTGCACGATGGCATTTTTGTAGAATTGAATATGTAGTCAAGTGTTGAGACCTAAAACACACCTGAAATATGGGTCTCAACAAGTTGGTTTGAAATATTTTTTTTAGGTGCAATTTACATTTATCCTTTCAAGCAATTCGCCTCACTTATTATAATGTGCAGAGAGCATGATCATTGACAAAAAGGCCAGAATCGGGAAGAATATTGTTATTGCAAACTCAGAGGTAGCATCATTTAGAGTAGGTGATAAGGAGGACTCCAGGGATAATACTCCAGTTGTAACTCTCCATCCTAAATCAATGATCTTATGATATTGTAGCTTTTTGGGGCCTGCACTTTGTTTCTGTTTATGATGTGGAATTGCAGGCTATATAAGAGGCTGATATATCTTCTGGAGGGGTTTTAAACACTTGTTTTTGTTATATAACAAACTCTCTACATTCCATCGGCCATCGATTAGTGATTAGTCTAAACTCGTGCGCTGACCTTGGGACGTCCGTCCCACGTTTGTTCTACTCTCTTCTTTGCCGTATCCCCGGTCCCTAATTTCACTATACTTCTAAAATAGCTCTATGCGCTTTTATTTTTTTAGATTTTATGTTATTTATTTTTTTTTTATTTCTAAAATAGCATATTTCTAATGAATATGCTCCTAGCGGGGTAATAGAAGCAACGTGATTAAGGTTGCAAAAGGATGATGCATTTAGGATTAAAAAGAAAGAATGCATGCATGGGCACATATGAATTCCATGGTTTTAGTTTTAATGAACATTTTTATTCTTTTAGGTCTCAAAGAAGCAAAGAGTGCCCAATATGAATTCCTTGTAAAACAAAATGTTCTCATGTACAGATCATCAATGTTCTCTGGCCTCCTCTGTTTTTGAAAGCCATGGTTCATTTTGCAGATAATTTTGACTTCTTCTTATCTCCCTTTTGCAATGTTTTTTTTTTTTTTTTTAGTTTTAATTGCGTTCTTTAATTTCATGTGGGAGCTAGCTATTATTAATTGGAAAAGCTGTAAATAAATAACTTGAGTCGAGACTCTTTATCCACAAATCAGTCATCGTCTCTTTTGAACTTGAAAACGTTACTATACTCTGGAATCTATCTTAAATTTAAAATTACTATATTTATTATTACAAGGATTTATGTCATAGATATAGGGTAAGTGTTCTTTTATAGTCCTCTATTAGGCTCATAAAGAAATCTTACAAAATTAAACCCACAAACTGATATAACTTCATATGATATATTAGATTTATTTTACAATAAAAATAACTTTATAATATAATGTAGCCTAGCAAACCAAATAAATGTCTAGATTTATTTTTGTGGGATCTCTTTATAACTAAAATATTTATCAATTAAAATACAATGATATTTTGTCATAGATTAGAGTTAACATTATTGATGCTATTTTGTCTTTATATATAGCTTAGAAGAAACGTTGGAATATCATTATTAATTAATTAATGCAAGTTTCCCATGGTCTCTACCTTCTAAAATGTGTTATGAACTTTCCAAGTCTTCTCCTCTTCTTATCCTCAACTTCTTGACTTTATTTTATTTTTATAAAATTTCATTGGCAGTTTTCAATTTGTAGTTTTTTTTCTTTTTTAAAGTAAAATAAGCGTCCTTTTGGCGTTATGGACTTTTTTATTTTTCCCTGTTGGCCACAATGCATTGCATTACGAGGTTGCAGAAAATTTTTACATGGAATTTACACAAGTTCTCTACTAAGTTACATGCATGCTTCAATCTCTTGTCTCTTGATTATCTCAATTTCTTTGGATACATCCCAATCTGGCTCTTTATCCTAATTCAACTCACTTATTTGAACTTTTGGGGGAATTCATTTAGCGATGTATCATGCCTCACCAAATTACTCTGTTCTACTATTGCTCTTCTACATTTACAAATTTTATTTTTGAGTTTTTCTCAACTTAACAAAGTTTCCGTATTTCTTATGAAACTAGGAAAAACTAGTAATATATATATTATAACAAGTTTATAGCGGGCTTTGGAAATTTTGAGATACTCTTACCTAATCTGACCTTGAGAACAACAGTCTACAATGACCATTCTCGATACCTCTAGTTCTACCCACTATTTGGTGTTTATATCTTTCTAACACCTAACACAAGGAATTAGAAAATTCACGAGATAGTTCCTCCCAAACTTAATCTACAAGAGATAGACCTTGAGAATAATAGCTCGCAAAGACCTCTCTCTCCCAAGTCTATCACCATCTATTTGAATACAAATTCTCATTTTTTCCAGCAATGCCCTCTCTAATCATATTCCATCATTAATGTTGGAGAACTTGACAGAAATGGAATCATTGGACTTTTCTCAAAACAAGTTGTTTGGAGAAATGTCTCAAAACCCACCCAACTTTTCTTTCCTGACAACTTCTTTGACAAGCTCATCAATTTCCTCTTCTCGGCAGGGACCACTACATTCGGTTCAAACCAAAACCCAATCACACCCATTCTCTCCACTACTCCTAAAACCTAAATGCCCGCTAAAATGGCCCCTCAAGGTGTGCGGTGAATGCGATTTCGAATTGGACTCTTCTCCTCAAAACTAGCGTTCCAACAAAAAAAAAAAAAAAGTGTGGGGTGGTAAACAGTGGTTGATCTATCGCAAAACCTGATCATTGAGCTAAATCGAGACAGTTTTTAGATTACCAAATTCAGTTCAACTCAAAAAATACAAGTTTAGGCACGAGATATTATCATATTATTATTCAAACTCAATATTGTATCGAAACCAAAGTCAAGCTCGATCCAATAACGAGATATACTATAGATAAAAGTAATTCTAATATTTAACTATGTAAGACTATATATATGTTATTAGAATTTTATATAATATACCCATTACAATTATATCTAACTAGTAATTATAATAATATTGTAGTTGACTTGTAATGTCTGTTTTGAGTCAAAGTTATAATGTCTGTTATTAAATAAATGCAATATGTTTTATAAAAAAACAAAACAAAAGGTAATTATAGTAATTATAATAGTATTTGGCTCGGATGTGTGGATGATAAAATGGTCATGATTAAAAGAGCGATGAATAATATTATTCTTCTTAAATTTGTATTAAATCTTCTGTTTTATTTAATTTTGTAAGGAGCGTAGCATGTAAAGTACTTAACATTCCCACGTGTCGTTAATATTTTATTTTAAAACACACGTGTCGTTAATTTTGAGTGACCAACCTGACGTGTTGGTTTGGGATTAGGAAAATCCCTGCAAATGGTTGTGGTATGAGATTCAAAGAATATTTTTTTAATAAATAATTGTTATTATGTAAATCATGTAGTTATTTTAAGATTAAGATACAACTAGTACTCTTTATTATTGTTGCAGATAGATGTTGTTCTTTTTTTTTTCTTTTTTTTTCTTTTTAATGTTTGTTTTCTATTTGTTACAGTTTTCTATTTGTTTTGTTACTGGAGATTATGAACTCTTTATTTTGTTGTGTAAAAGGTTGTGAAAAATGATTGCATCTATGATTAATATATTTATTATTACAAGGATTTTATTATAGATAGAGGGCCGGTAAGTTTTTTTTTTACAATCTAGATCTTCTGGTAGATAAATGCTATAATCGTAAAAAAAAAATTATAAAATTAAACTTATAAATTGACATGGTTTTATATGATACTTTAGATCTAATTTACAATAAATATAACTTTATAATTTAATATATCGTATCAAAATAAGTTAGTTTGTAAATTTATTTTTATAGAATTCCGCTGTGGTTAGCTAAAACATTTTTCAATTAATATACTTTGATATTTTGTCATAGATCATTGTCAAAATTATTGATATTATTTTCTTTATATATTTATATATATATAACTTAGAAGAAAAGTTGGAATATCATTGTTAATTAATTAATACAAGTCTCCCATTATCTCTTCTAAAACACGTTATGAAATTTCCAAGTCTTCTCCTCTTCTTGTCATCTACGCATTGATTTTTCTTTCTTTTTGAAAGGAATATAATTAAGCGTGCTTTTGACGTTATGGACCACCGTGACTATAAGAAGAAAGTTCAGCCACAATGCATTGCATTACGAGGTGAACTATGGACCACAAGTTCTGCCTGCATTCCATCCTCTAATGGTCCCACGCGCAGTGAGCTGGCCGTCGATTAGTGATTAGTCTATACTCGAGTGCGCTGACCTTTGAACGTCCGTCCAACACTAGTTCTACTCTCCTCTTTACCGTATCCCCCTATATTTCAGTATATTTCTAAAATAGCTCTTTGCATTTTTATTTCTTTTATGTTATTTATTTATGAATACGACCTGCCATTAATAAAAAATTAATAAGGGTACCAAGAATAGTTTATATTGTGTAATTTGTAATATTGAAGAACACGGTCATAGTATACTGTATTTCTGATTTTCAAAGGGAAAAAAAATGAACACATTTGAACCACAATATCTGAGTTTAATCTTCTATCTCTATAGTACTCAAGTCACTAAACTGAAACTTAGATGATCATTTGTGTACCTGATTAATGAATATGCTCCTAGCGGGATAACAGAGGCAACGTGATAAAGGTTGCAAAAAGATGATGCATTTAGGATTAAAAAAAAAAAGAATGCAGGCATGGATGGGCACATATGAATTCCATGGGTATAGTTTTAATGAACATTTTTATTCTTTTCGGTCTCAAAGAAGCAAAGAGTGCCCAATATGTAGCCAGTTACTTGTCCTAATTAAGGGACTCTGCCAAGCTGCGAGGTATATGATTCCTTGTAAAACAAAATGTTCTCATGTGTACATATCATCAATGTTCTCTGGCCTCCTTTGTTTTTGAAAACCATGGTTCATTATGCAGATAATTCCGACTTCCTATATATTATCTCACATTTGCAACGTTTTTTGTAATTTTAATTGCGTTCTTTAATTTTATGTGGGAGCTAGCAATGATTAATTTGAAAAGCAGTGAATGAAAACGTGATTTTATTAGTAATAATTTTACATGATATCAAAGAAATTACCATTAATCTCGAAAACTTAAGCTGATGGGAATACGTAGATTTTATTATCTTAACACTAGAAAACAATAGATTGCAAGAACCACTCTCGATTACTCTGATTCTATCATCTTTTCGATATTTATTTCTCGCTCTATTTTGTCAAAAGTGTTAAAGATTCTCTAAGTTGTTCTTCCATATCCAAATCTACAAAGGTTGCCCCTTGACAACAACGAGCTGAAAGGATTGCTTCCAATTCATCCAGTTCTACCATCTATACAGAATATATAAATATATAAAATATATATATATATATATTTTAAATAATAAGTTTATCACAAGCTTTGGAAATTTTGAGATGCTCTACAATGACCGTTCTCGATTCTTCTAGTTCTACCATCTATTTGGTGTTTATATCTTTCTAACATCTTTCACGCAAAATCTTGAAAATTTAGGAGACAGTTCTTCCCAAACCTAATCTACAAGAGTTAGACTTGAGAATAATAGCCTACAAAGACCTCTCTCTCCCAATTCCATCACCATCTATTTGAATACAAATTCTCATTTTTTCCATCAATGCCCTCTCTAGTCATATTCCATCATTAATGTTGGAGAACTTGACAGAAATAGAATCATTGGACTTTTCTCAAAACAAGTTGTTTAGAGAAATATCTCATAACCCACCCAACTTTTCTTTCCTGGCAACTTTTTCGACAAGCTCATCAATTTCCTCTTCCCGCAAGGGACCACCACATTCGGTTCAAACCAAAACCCAATCACACACATTCTCTCCACTACTCCTTAAACCTAAATGCCAGTTGAAATGGCCCCTCAAGATGTGCGGTGAATGCGATTTCGAATTGGACTCTTCTCCTCAAAACTAGAGTTCCAGTGAAAAAAAAAAAAACAGTGGTTGATCTATAGCAAAACCCGATCATCGAGACAGTTTTTAGATTACTAAACTCAGTTGAACTCAAAAAATATAAGTTTAGGCACGAGATTTTTATCATATTTTTGTTCAAACTCAATCTTGTACCGAAAACAAAGTCAAGTTCGATCCAAAAACGAGATATACTATTGATAAAAGTAATTCTAATATTTAACTACGTAAGGCTATATATATGTTATTAGGAATATTTATAATATATCCATTACAATTATATCTAACTAGTAATTATAGTAATGTTGTAGTTGACTTGTAATGTATGTTCATTCAAAGTTGTAATGTCTGTTATTAATGAATGAGTATGTTTTATAATAAAAATAAGAGTAATTATAGTAATTATAATAGTATTCCACCTGGATGTGTGAAGATAAAATGGTTATGATTAAAAGAGTGATGAATAATATTATTCCCTTAAATTTGTATTTAATCCTCTGTTTTATTTAATTTTGTAAGGAGGTAACATGTAAATTAAGTACTTAACATTCCCACATGTGTTAATTAATTTTGTTTTTTTTTTATTTTTGAAACACACTTCGTTAATTTTGAGTGACTGACCTGACTTATTGGTTTCGGATTAGGAAAATCCCTGCAAATGGTTGTGGTATGAGATTCAAAGAATATTTTTTTAATAAATAATTGTTATTATGTAAATCATGTTGTTACTTTTAAGATTAAGATACAACTAGTACTCTTTATTATTGTTGCAGATAGATGTTGTTCTTTTTTTTTCTTTTTAATGTTTGGTACGGTGGTACGTACTAGAGACAGTTTTCTATTTGTTTTGTTACTTGAGATCATGAACTCTTTATTTTGTTGTGTAAAAGGTTGCGAAAAATGATTGCGTCTATGATTACTATATTTATTATTACAAGGATTTTTTACAATCTTCTGGAAAAGATGCTTTGCATGTATTTTCCTTTTTACTTTTTTATAGCCTGCTTTTCAAAGACCTGGGGGCACTGGGTCACTTCACTAGAACATCTAAAGAGGAATTAATGTTTTTTTTTTCTCTCTCTCTGAATGAGGAATTAATGTATTACTAGCAAAGTCCTATTTCAACTTTATCACAAACCACTCAAACTGATTTCAAGCCATAATTAATAAAATAAACGCATAATCAAAGAAAATTCCATATAATCGTTGCATGAAAAAAAAAAGAATAATCGTTACAAATTAAATTTGTATTAAAATGTAATAACACACCAATTGTCAAAAGTCACAGCAATTGTCGGCCACACTCATAAAGAAATCGTGGAAACGGCCATTTCTCTTATTTCAATCTGAAAACTCAAAGTTAAAAGCAGTAAACCGAAAGAAATAAAGCAAAAAGCTCGATCTCTCTACAGAGCCTCTCCAAATGATAATATGCGGATAGGATGTACTTCCAACGTTGTGATCAGCCGCGGATGTTGTTTCATAATATTAGGACTTGGTATTGGATAAAGGGTGACGGCAAAGCATGATTGGTTTAATTAATTTGTAAAGACCTTAGGATAGAATTAAGTAGCAACAATTTAGCTCGAGAATGGATAATTATATTTTTTATTAAATTTAAATTTACAATTTAAGTCAAAATATATTTTTGATCACTTTTAAACCTAGGAATAATCTTTAAACTTAATTAAATGTAGTCTATTTTTTAAGTGGATATGAGGCGAGGTAGATTGGGAATCTAGCCCACCCTCCCACTTGGCAAGGGTGGGGTACCCCAACCCCAGGATGCCAGGGCGGCGGTGAAAACCCCACCCCCATACCCTATGCGAGGCGGGGTGTGGGGAGGGGGCTACCCCGTACCATATGGTACAGGTGGCACCCCTAGTAAAATATTCCCAAAAGATGTGTTTTATGGGCCATCGATGGTATCTAGCAGCAAATCATGCATGGAGAAGAGAATACACAAAGTTTGATGGGAGGGTAGAGGACAGAATTGCACCAAATGAGTTGTCTGAGGACGAGATAGTGGAACAGCTAGTACATGTTATAGTTAACAATTTTGGCAAAGGTCGGGAAAATAACAAGAAAAAACAAGGCGTAGCAGAATTGAATTGGACAAAGTGTAGTATTTTTTTACTTGGTGTATTGGTCGTTATGCATGTTGCGATATAGTTTGGATGTAATACACATAGAGAAGAATATATATGATAAAATACTGAGTACATTGATGAGCATTAACAAAAGGAAAAAGGACATGATTAAAACGAGGAAAGATATTAAGAGAATGAAAATTAAACATAGTTTTCATTTGCGGGTGGAAGGCAACAAGGTGGTCGTGCCATATGCATGATTTACGATGATAAGGTAGGAGAGGATGGACTTCTGCAAATAGTTGCAAAGTGTGAAGTTGCTAGATGATTATACTTCAAATATCGGTAGAGATGTGTAAGCCCTGATGACTGGAAAATTAATGGACTGAAAAGTCATGACTGTCACATATTTTTGTAGAAGTTATTGCCAGTGGGAATTCATGGGAAGCTAACATCTAATGTACGTGTCACCATATCCAAACTTTGTATGTTTTTTTACGAGTGTAATTTTTACATTATTTTTATTACTCTTTTACTTATTTTAAAAGTGTTAGTTTTCCTTTATTTATTTTATTTTATTTTTATTTATTTACTTGTGTTTGAAGGAATGAAATGGAAGACACATGATTGAGTTAAATTATTGTATATTTATTACATTTAGAACCAATATATTTTAATTTTTTCATTGACATTATTATTGATTTTAGATGGAAAATTGGTTAAGTGACATAAATCCGAGTTGTGATTTAAATTAATTGGTTAATAACATGATTTTCTGCTTAATTTTATACCATATGATTTAATTGAGCAATATTTCCTACATGCACAACATTTTTTTTTATATTCCATTGTTTCTTTTCTGGTTTCTATTTATGTTTTGTGTGTCATTTCTTTTCTTTTATTTATACTTTTAAATAAGAGTCCGAGCCTTCGGCAGCTGCTTCTGATAATTTACAGGATGTCGATGCTATGCTTGATATCAGGACAAACATTGCTGATAAGAGAAAGTTGGTACAAGACCACATGCAAACCACACGCCGGGAAGTGGAGACACATGATTCAAGTGGATAAAAGATGAAGCATGGGTGCTTTTTGAGTGGAATAAAAAAGTAGATGAATCACTTATTGAGTGGAAACACACGGGCACAAAATTGCTTTAACCCATGGTCTTGGTCCTTGGAAATCAAAAAGCAACACAATGGCTAGTGGCGGGACCAGGAGAATTTTGAAGACAAACGTACATGGTGTTCTCCAATCTCCACTACACCTTTTCTCTTGCTTTACACGTGGGAGAATGAAGATGGGCACAACATGCAGATTACAAAGAATTATTATTATTATTTTTTAGTGACAGAGAAAAGAAAAAAAAAAAACAGCAGCATACCGGTTCGAGGGAAGAGTTTATTCCTTTGCAAGCTGGCTTTGGTTTTTCTATTGGAGACAGCATGGAGCACGCGAGAAGCACTTCTCCTCCAAACTATACAGCAGAATTCTTTTGGTTTGGACGGAATTCCCACCACTTTTTTTCATCATATTAAGTTGCATTAAATATATGTTAAAAAATATGATCATTAATTATATTTATGTTAAAAAGAGATGTTGATATCACGATTAGAATTAAAAATATTTTTAAAATGATCGAACGTGTTTGACTGATATCAAAGTTTGTTCCTCGTCGTGAGTTGTAAGTTTCCTTACTTTTCCGCAAAAAGTTACCAAGTTTCCAAGTCTTTTCCTCTTCTTGTCCGCAGACTGTTGATAATTTTGTCGTTTATTTGGTCTTGAAAGAGACATTGAAATCTCTTTGTTAGTCATTGCAAGTCTCCCATGATATATATCTTAAAAAACGCGTTCAAGTCTTTTCCTCTTCTTATGCAACGATGACAGGTGGCCATGGAGGAGCAAGTGGAATTCAAAAGATGCTTTGCATGTATTTTCCCTTTTACTTTTTTATAGCCTGCTTTTCAAAGTCTTGGGGCATTGGGTCACTTCACTAGAACATCTAAAGAGGAATTAATGTATTACTAGCAAAGTCCTATTTCAACTTTATCACAAACCGCTCAAACTGATTTCAAGCCATAATTAATAAAATAACCGCATAATCAAAGAAATTTCCATATAAATGCTATAACCCAAACGGTCAAGTAAAAAGAATAATCGTTGCATGAATAAAATAAAAAAATAATCGTTACAAAATAAATTTTTATTAAAATGTAATAACACACCAATTAATTGTCAAAAGTCACAAAAATTGTCAGCCAGACTCATAAAGACATCGTGGAAACGGCCATTTCTTTTATTTCAATATGAAAACTCAAAGTTAAAAGCAAAAACCGAAAGAAATAAAGCAAAAAGCTCGGTCTCTCTGCAGAGCCTCTCAAAATGAGAAACTTGTCAAGCCGAGCCAAACCGAGCTTTAAGTTCCCAGCATTGATTGACATCCACAAGCATCATTAACAATTAAAACAATGGTTTCATTTAATTAATTGGTTATTGAATAAACCGTTAATTCTATACGGATTAATGGGTATCTTAATTAATTTCTATGTGAGAGAGATGATAATTAATAAGGTTAAAAGGCATGCATGCAGTTCATACGTGATCATGTGAAGTACCAAAACAAGGTATTAAAAATGTTAAGGACATATAATATTTGTTTGTGGAGATTTTCTATTTTTTTAGCTATAAGGGGACAGAGGGTTTGAACCTGATTCTCTTATTTAGAGACCAAGACCTTATGTCGAGTTGAGTTCAACGACGGGATGTTCCACAAAAAGAAACAAAGTTTGTAGATTATCAGAAGTTCTACAGCTATTGCGGTAGGAACCAAACATTTCATTTTGTCGTGATAAATAAGAGATTCATATTATAAAAGATTTGTAAAAAACTTATTTATATTAATCTTCAAATCGTAGAATTGATTTGTTCTGGATTTGTTCTCTCTCTCTAGAATTAAACCAAGGGCTCCAAATCTGCTTTTCGCCTGAGTGCCTCCTCCTCCTCCTCCTCCTCTCTCTTATTTCCCTCCTTCCTCCATCCACCTACCATGTCTATCAAAGTGGTTCTTTTCGTTTAATTTTAATTGCTTCCTAATTCAAGGTTGAAAAAGATAGATCTATAACTTTTCGGCAACTCCTGAGAGACAGTCACGGCACAAGCAAACTCTCAAGCCGCAAATCGTTCGGAAGAAAGTAGCAATTTTGTGAAAATCACAACGTGCGGTCCACACACGCCCCCTACATCTATATGTGATCCTCATGCGCCTCTCACATCTGTGGGTGGTCATCACACATGACTCCTTCCGGCAACTCTTCTCGCCACACATGCAAGATTACTGAACTCGCCACCACCAGATATTTTAGATCTAACTTTTATGGATGAAAAGAGACAAGCGAGTTGCCTTCATATGCCGTTATAGTTTTTTAACTCTATCAAAGTTGGTCCAAACTATAATCCGTCTTTTTTGTATCTATTTTACTACTTTCCTTTTTTATTTCCTTATTGTTAATTAAAATAGAAAAAGAGTTCATCTTTCAGACTTTTGTCTGTAAAGGTTGAGTCATCTCCTTCTATGAAAGGTGAGGTTGAGTCTCTGTTTAGGCAAATAGTACTATCTCTTGAACATTTGTCTAAAGAAAATACCAACAGTAATAAAGACTAGACCAATCACAAAAGGAAATAGTATACTGGTGAAGCTCCAAATGCATTATTTTGATTTATAATGTCATACTTGATATTGTGACATCTTCGAATGTATTCGATTATGGATGTAAGTTTTTTTATGAATGAATTATCACAATTTTCCTTAAAAAAAATTATTTTCCTTGACTCGCGTCATCTTGAATTGCATCGCCTAATTTGAAACTATTGAATTCAAGGAATTACAAGTCAAAACAACTTTATTATAATCTTATATTGATCTAATAGTTTTTAACCATCTTATATTTATCTAATAGTTTTTTTACAATTGTGTTAAAATAAAGATATTTATGTAAAATGATATTATTTTTATAAATTATTTTATAAAAATATTTCGCATTTAAGATATAGTTGTATAAGAATTATAAAACATAATTGTAGTGTACCGTTTTCTTTTGTGAAGTTTTCATCAGTGGTTTGCACCAAAATTTAGAACGAAATATTTTAATATGGAGAGGAAGGGAAAGAAGTTATCTGTAAGATCTCTGTGCGGCTCGGCTCTTCAAGTTTGTCATTTTGAGAGGCTCTGCATAGATTGAGAGAGACCGAGCTTTTTGCTTTGTTTCTTTCCGTTTTCCGCCTTTAACTTTAGAGTTTTCAGATTGAAAAAAGAGAAATGGCCGTTTCTACGATTTCTTTCCGAGTGTGGCCGACAATTGCTGTGACTTTTGACGATTGGTGTGTGTACTTGGGATCTTTGAATAGGAATTCTTACAGCTCCACGTGAAGAACAACATAATAAGACAAAAAAATGTTACGTAAAATTTCAGAAACTAACCCAACGTAAACAAACAAGAATTAAAGACAAAAGGCACAACGAGTAAAAACTGAAACCGGAAAGGAAGAAACGTTGTGAAAACTTCCTCCCGTGTTAAAAACTTGGCTACCTACAAAAAAGCACAGCCACTCATCTTTAGGCATTAACACTATGTGGATAGGTCGATGTACTTCCAACGTTGTGATCGGCTGCGGATGTGGTTTCATAATAGGACTTGGCATGGTATTGGATAAAGGCTGACGGCAAAGCATGATTGGTTTAATTAATTTGTAAAGATTTTAGGAAAGAATTAAGTAGCAACAATTTACTCGAGAATGGATAATTACATATGGTACTATATATAATTATGAAAAAATGAATATTAAAAAAATAAATCTTTTAAAAGATTAAAAAAAATCCAAAAATTATGAAAAAAAAAACTTAAAATAATTAAAAAAAGATAGTGACACTTTTTTAATTTTTTTTTCTTTTCTTTATTTAATTATTTTTTTTATACATTTTTAAATATTTTTAAAAAATAGAAAAAAATAATTTATTAATATTCACTTTTTCTTAGACATTAAGTAAAAATTAAAAATTCAATCGATTACCTTTATCGATTCAACTAACTTTTTGTTTAAAAAAAGCTAAATATTAGAAAGGGGAAGGATATATCCCTCGCCTACCACTTGCTCCGTCGGAAGGAAAACCCTTACCAAATAAAGTGCGGCTCAGGCCATTAATGTACGGGAACTTGTGACCGTAAGTGGCAAAGAAAATATATTTTGAATTTAACATAAACCAATATTATATATATGTTCAAAAATTACCTATCAAAAAAAAAATATATATATATATATATGTTAGAAAATTTAATCATTATATCCAAACTATATATAATAACTTTTTATTTTTCAGTTTGGCTTTCAAATAATGGATATATAGTCCCGCCAGCAGGAGGGAATTATTGTATCAAATTTCTCTCCTCCACAACATGGATTTTACACAAGTTCTCTACTAGATTACATGCATGCTTCAATCTCTTGTCTCTTGATTATCTCAATTTCTTTGGATACATCTTAAATTGGCTCTTTATCCTAATTCAACTCACTTATCTGAACCTTTTGGAGAATTCATTTAGCGATGTATCATACCTCACCAAATTAGTCTGTTCTACTAATGCTCTTCCACATTTACAAATTTTATTTTTGAGTTCTCTCAACTTAACAAAGTTTCCGTATTTCTTATGAAACTAGGAAAAACTAGGAATATATATTTATATGTTATGAAACTTATGAATTTCATTAAAGGTTATAGCGATATATATAGGAGTACAAAGGTTACTATGCATCGTCATATTTGACGGCTAGCTAAAAGTGGTCATACAATTTATTTTACAACATTATATATATTATAACAAGTTTATAGCGGGCTTTGAAAATTTTGAGATGCTCTTATCTAATCTGACCTTGAGAACAACAGTCTACAATGACCATTCTCGATACCTCTAGTTCTACCTACTATATGGTGTTTATATCTTTCTAACACCTATCACAAGAAATTTGAAAATTCAGGAGACAGTGCTTCCCAAACTTAATCTACAAGAGTTAGACCTTGAGAATAATAGCTTGCAAAGACCTCTCTCTCTCCCAAGTCCATCACTACCTATTTGAATACATATTCTCATTTTTTCCAATAATGCCCTCTCCAGTTATATTCCATTATTATTGTTGGAGAACTTGACAGAAATAGAATCATTGGACCTTTCTCAAAACAAGTTGTTTGGATAAATCTCCCACAACTAACCCAAATTACTTTCTTGACAACTTGTTCAACAATCTTCTCACAGGTCCCATACTGCATGGAAATCAATTTGAGATAGTTTCCAAACAATTCATTTGATGGTAATCTATGTGTTAGGGACAAAATTGACTAAGTCCAACCTATTAAAAATCTATCACTAATAATAAGGGAATAATAAGGGAAGAGATAAATTCAAGAGAGAAGGCAATGAAAAGATAATGTAAGAAAGAGATAAATTAAAAGCAATTGGCTCAACTCTTAAAATAAAAAGACTTCAAAAGATAAGTTGGACTCAATCATTCCAATGAAATATACCTCTATATAAAAAGGAGATCCCCACAAATCTGACAGAGAACAAGCTCTCTACATGCAAACTCACAACAAATCTATTTCTCTCTTTATTTATTTTTATTTTGTTATATTTATATTTATTTTTTGAATGAATGTAAAGAACATTCTATCAAAGCCCAGCACCATCATAGGCCAGGAATAATTTTTTAGTCCCTTCCTGCCTGTTATGCAAATTTAGACATTAATAATAGGATTTGTGTGGAAAGCCCTGCATTGTCAAAACTAGGTGGATCGGAGCTTCACTGCACAGAGAGAGAGAGAGAGAGAGAGAGAGACCGAGCTTCACTCCACGATTTCTTTCTGAGTGTGGCCGACAATTGCTGTGACTTTTGACAATTGGTGTGTGAACTTGGGATCTTTGAATAGAAATTCTTACAGCTCCACGTGAAGAACAACATTATAAGACAAAAAATGTCATGTCTCAAACCCATTATAAGATAAATTCAAGTTTCCAAGTCTTTTCCTCTTCTTGTCCGCAGACTGCTGATAATTTTGTCGTTTATTTGGTCTTGGAAGAAACATTGAAATCTCTTTGGCAGTTATTGCAAGTCTCCCATGATATATATCTTAAAAAACACCAAGTCTTTTCCTGGAGGAGCAAGTGGAATTCAAAAGATGCTTTGCATGTATTTTCCTTTTTACTTTTTTATAGCCTGCTTTTCAAAGACCTGGGGGCACTGGGTCACTTCACTAGAACATCTAAAGAGGAATTAATGTTTTTTTTTTCTCTCTCTCTGAATGAGGAATTAATGTATTACTAGCAAAGTCCTATTTCAACTTTATCACAAACCGCTCAAACTGATTTCAAGCCATAATTAATAAAATAACCGCATAATCAAAGAAAATTCCATATAAATGCTATAACCCAAACGGTCAAGTAAAAAGAATAATCGTTTCATGAAAAAAAAAAAAAAAGAATAATCGTTACAAAATAAATTTGTATTAAAATGTAATAACACACCAATTGTCAAAAGTCACAGCAATTGTCGGCCACACTCAGAAGAAATCGTGGAAACGGCCATTTCTCTTATTTCAATCTGAAAACTCAAAGTGGAAAGAAATAAAGCAAAAAGCTCGATCTCTCTACAGAGCCTCTCCAAATGACAATATGCAGATAGGATGTACTCCCAACGTCGTTGTGATCGGCTGCGGATGTTGTTTCATAATATTAGGACTTGGTATTGGATAAAGGGTGACGGCAAAGCATGATCGGTTTAATTAATTTGTAAAGACCTTAGGATAGAATTAAGTAGCAACAATTTAGCTCGCGAATGGATAATTATATATATATGGTATACTATATTTACCTCCATGTCAGCCCAAACATTAAAAATGGTTTGCAAAATCTAAAGAATGTTGTTTTAAAAACACAAGACATTTTAAATGAATAAAAATAAATAAATCTTTTAAAACCTTAGAAAAAAAAATCCAAAAATTATATAAAAAAAATTTTAAATATGAAAGATTAAAAAAAAAATATGAAAGATTATTAGAAAGAAAAATCTATCCCTTGCTTTCACTTGCTCCAACCAAAGGAAAAACCTCCTCAAATAAAGTGTGGCTTAGGCCGTTAATTTTCAATTTCTTAACTATTAAGTAAAAATAAAAAATAAAAAAATCAATCGGTCACTTCTATTAGTTCAACTAGCACTTTCCTTCAAAAAAAAAAAAAAAAACTTAAGAATAGAAAGGGGAAAGATTTATCCCTCACCTCCACTTGCTCAAACGAAGAAAAAACCTCTCCAAATAAAGTGGCTTAGGCTGTTAGTTATTGTACGTGAACTTGTGACCGTTAGTAGCAAAGAGATTATATTTTGAATTTTACTAAATTGTCAAGTTCTCTGCAAACCAAGAAGTGAGTATATATATCCAAACTATATATAATAATAGCTTTTTATTTTCCAGTTTGGCTCTCACGTCCACAACAATTTTATTAATACAATTTTCAGATATTCCTTTTCTCACGGATACTACGTACTTTGGAAATGTTGATCTTCATTTACGGGTACTTGTCTTTTTTCTGGTATAAATTATACCTTGTTGGGAAAGAAAAAATTAATTTTAAACTGACTCGTGCGGTAATTATTCCATCCACCGGTATTAAATTGTTGAGAAAAAACTAAAAAAACAGACAACCAATTAATGAGGAACACATAAAAACGCAAGTCTTCTCCAAGTCTTCTCCTCTTCTAAAAGAAACGTTGGAATATCATTGTTAATTAATTAATGCAAGTCTCCCGTATGGTCTCTACCTTCTAAAACGCATTATCAACTTTCCAAGTCTTCTCCTCTTCTAAAAACGTGTTGACTGATATCAGACTCTGTTCCTTGACATCATTCGTAAGTTTCTTTCTTTTCCACAACAAATTAATTATTATGAAGTTTCCTACCCATTCCACTTGCATCTTTGCTTGAGCACTAACTACTATATAAAGAAACAGCCCTTCGCTTCTTCTTCTCTCACTATCTCAACACTCTAAAACATTATTAGTCTGAAACCATGCCTACATGTTTGTGCTCTCTCTTCTCTGTTCTCTTAGTATTGTTCCTCCTTTTACTCACGGCCTCTTTGTCTTCTTCGCAGCCACTCTGTCATCAAGATGAGAGGTTAGCTCTTATGCAATTCAAGGATAGCTTTATCATAGACATTAATCAGACTTGTCGAACTTTTCCTGGCTATTCCAAGGCTGCATCATGGAGTGTAGAAGCAGAGGATAGTAGATCAGATTGCTACTCATCATGGGATGGGGTTGAGTGCGACCCCCACACAGGTCATGTTATTGGCCTTGACCTTAGTGCCAGCTGTCTCTATGGTTCTATCAACTCCAACAACAGCCTCTTCCGCCTTTCTCACCTACAGAGCCTTAATCTTTCCTTTAATGACTTCAATCACTCTAAAATCCCATCTACGATTGGCAATCTTTCAAGGCTAACATATCTTAATCTCAGCGACTCTTCTGTTTCAGGAAAAGTGCCTTTCGAAGTTTCATACCTCTCCAAGTTATCGTCTCTGGATCTGTCTTCCAATTATGATTTAGTTATTGGAAGTCTAACAAGGTTAGTCCAAAACCTAACCAGCCTCGAAGAGATTCTTCTTAGTGGAGTCAACATATCATCCAGAGTACCTGAGAGCTTGGCAAATTTGTCTTCCTTGAGGACTCTAGAGCTAGAAGGTTGTGGATTGTACGGGGAGTTCCCAATTCGAATTTTTCAGCTACCTGAACTACGGGACCTTAGTATAAGTGACAATGAAGATCTCACCGGTCAGTTGCCCGAATTTCATTCCAGCAATGTCCTTCAAACTTTACTGCTTTCTTGGACAAGTTTCTCTGCTAAACTACCCACTTCAATTGGAAACCTTAATTCCTTAGAGGTCTTAAGAATTGACTATTGCAATTTCTCCGGATCCATCCCAAATTCCCTCTGGAACCTTACCCAACTCACTGATCTGCACCTCTCAGGGAACTCGTTCGACGATTTGTCATGCCTCACCAAAGCCAGTTCTAATCACACTCTTCCACATTTACAATATTTACATTTGTCTTCTCTCAACTTAACAAAGTTCCCGAATTTCCTACAAAACCAGAACAAACTTGAGAGTCTAGATTTATCAGGAAACAATATTCTAGGTATAATACCCAAATGGATGTTTAATGCAAGTAAAGAAAACCTTCAAGGTTTATATCTTTCTAACAACTTTCTCACCGGCTTTGAAAATTCTCGAGATGTTCTTCACTTGCCAAAACTACAAAGTTTGGACCTCTCAAATAACAGCCTACAAGGAACATTCTCGATTTCTCTGGTTGCACCATCTATTCAATATTTAGATCTTTCTAGCAACTTTCTCACCGGCATTGAAAATTCTCAAGATGTTCTTCACTTACCAAAACTACAAAGTTTGGACCTCACAAATAACATGCTACAAGGAACATTCTCGATTTCTCTGGTTGCACCATCTATTCGAGGTTTATATCTTTCTGACAACTTTCTCACCGGCTTTGAAAATTCTCAAGATGTTCTTCACTTGCCAAAACTACAAAGTTTGGACCTCACAAATAACAGGCTACAAGGAACATTCTCGATTTCTCTGGTTGTACCATCTATTCAATATTTATATCTTTCTAACAACTTTCTCACCGGTTTTGAAAATTCTCAATATGTTCTTCCTTTGCCTAATCTACATATATTCGACCTTGAGAATAACAGGCTACGTGGATCCCTCCCGATTCCACCACCATCTATCGAATTTTATGAAGTCAGGAATAATTCTTTTACAGGAGAAGTCTCACCATTGTTTTGCAATCTAAGTTCACTTTATGTGCTTGATTTGTCCAATAACAATTTGAGTGGCCAGCTCCCACCATGTTTCTGCAACTTAAGCCAGACTTTGACAGCACTTAAACTCCGAAGCAATAACATCGGTGGAGCCATCCCAGATGAATGGGCAAAAGGGTGCAGCTTAAGTATGATCGACTTGAGTCGAAACCAATTCCAAGGTCGGCTCCCAAGATCATTGGCCAATTGTAAGGAGTTACGGTATCTTGATGTTGGTTACAATAAGATCCATGATACCTTTCCCTTATGGTTAGAAACTCCTCCCGAGCTGAAGATTTTCATTCTGCGCTCTAATGAATTTTATGGTGCAATAAGAAATATCCAAATCAATTGTACATTCTCCAACTTGCATATTATTGATCTCTCCCACAACAATTTCTCTGGAGATTTGCCCGCAGAATGCTTCCAACGGTGGAACACCATGAAATTATTTGGTGCAAAAAGGTTGCAATACTTGGATTACAATTCTCCGATCCGTTACTCATTAACACTAACAATTAGAGGCATAGAGTTGAAGTATGAGAGGATCCAAGATGAACTCAAAGTCATTGATTTATCATGCAACAGATTTGAAGGAGGAATTCCAGAAGTAGTGGGAAATCTAAAAGGACTTCACATTCTCAATTTCTCCAACAATGCTCTCTCCGGTCATATCCCATCATCGTTGGCAAACTTGACAAATCTAGAATCATTGGATCTTTCTCAAAATAATTTGGTTGGAGAAATACCCCTACAACTTGCCCAACTCACTTTCCTAGCATTTTTTAAAGTGTTCAACAATCGTCTCACAGGTCCCATACCACATGGAAATCAATTTGATACGTTTCCGAATAGTTCATTCAATGGTAACCCAGGATTGTGTGGAAAACCATTGTCAAAAGCATGTGGGGACTCACTACCTACACCTAATCCAACGTTAACGTTTGAAGGAAATCAAGATGTAGTGTCTCCATTTGAATTTGGGTGGAAAGTAGTTGCTATCGGGTACGGTTGTGGATTTGTAATAGGAATTGTTATTGGACAATGGGTGATTGCAAGGAAGCAAGATTGGTTTGTAAATACCTTTAGAAAGAAGTAGCAACAAACTCGAGAATGAATAATTAATATATTTAATATCTATATATATACGTGTGTATGCTGGTCTATGTTGTATTGTGGTTTTTATGTTCTTCATATTTTGATGCCTGGGTTTGGGTTTTATTGATTTATCTGTAACCCCTAGGTGTCCAGTTTGTAACTACGGTTTTCCTCCACCACAAGTGAGGGTTATCAATAAATTTGGGGTACAGTCCTCTTCTTAAAAAAAAAATGTATGCTAGCTTCTAAGATTGTTGTATCTGCCCATCGGATGGGCACGGTGGCCAAATAGAATAACTTGATGTCAATTGTTATAATAATCATCGAAATACATTTCTAGATGTGATAATTTGATATATGTGTGTCTGTTTGTGAGAGAGATAGAGACAGAGACCATAATTCATTTATAAAATTAATTCATTTATATCATCAAAGAATGTCTCATAATTAATGACGAAAAAATATTGGTATTTAAGCTTCTTCTTCTTCTTTTTTTTATAACTATAACAAGTCCCACGACAAATAATAAATTCACATGTCAAACTTGCAAGTAGCAAACGTCATATTAAAGTGTATTCAGAGATAAGAACCATAAACGTCATCTTAGCTTGTTAACAAGTTCCATAGCCCACTAATCATACAACTTTTTTCATATTCATTTTGATGCTACAAAAACCTAGTTCCTGGTTCTCTACCATCACCAAGAATGGTAAGCCATTCAGAAATCGTTTAGAACTTGTGCCCCAAGTTCTCTTTTATGAACAAGTTCGCCCTCTTCAGAAATCTCTGGAATGGTGAGTTTTGATGTTCACATCTTAATAGCTACAACTGATAAAAATTATACTTGTTTAACCAATTATGCAAACCTCATGAGGATGGCCTGTAATTTTGAAATAATATTTAAGTACTGCAATTTACATTTATCCTTTCAAGCAATTCGACTCTCTTATTATAATGTGCAGAGAGCATGATCATTGACAAAAACGCCATAATCGGGAAGGATGTTGTTATTGCAAACTCAGAGGTAGGATTGTTTACACCATTTAGAGTTGGTGATCAGGTGGACTCCAGGGATAATACTCCAGTTGTAACTCTCCATCCTAAATCAATGATCATATGATAATGTAGCTTTTTCGAGCCCGCACTTTGTTTCTATTTATGATGTGGAATGCATGCCATATAAGAGGCTAATATATCTTCTGGAGGGGTTTAAACACTTTTAGTTGTTTTTGTTATATAACAAATTGTCTACATTCCATCTGCCGTCGATTAGTGATTAGTCTATACTAGTGCGCTGACCTTTGGACCTACATCCAACATTTGTTCTACTCTCTTCTTTGCCGTATCCCCGGCCCCTATATTTGACTATATTTCTAAAAGGGCTCTCTGCGTTTTTATTTTTTTATGTTATTTATTTATTTTTTATTTCTAAAATAGTATATTTCTAATGAATGCTCCTAGAGGGGTAATAGAAGCAACATGATTAAGTCTGCAAAAAGATTTTAATTCTTCGCTCTAATAGATTTTACAGTGCAATAAAAAATATCCAAATCAATTGTACATTCTCCAACTTGCATATTATTGATCTATCCCACAACAATTTCTCTGGAGATTTGCCCGCAGAATACTTCCAATAGTGGAACGCCATGAAATTCTTTGGTGTAAAAGAGTTGCAATACTTGGATTACAATTCTTTGATTAGTTACTCGATTACACTAACAACCAGAGGCATAGAGTTGAAGTATGAGAGGATCCAAGATGAACTCATAGTCATTGATTTATCATGCAACAGATTTGAAGGTGAAATTCCAAAAGTAGTGGGAAATCTAAAAGGACTACACATCCTCAATTTCTCCAACAATGCTCTCTCTGGTTGTATCCCATCGTCATTGGCCAACTTGACAGATCTATAATCATTGGATCTTTCTCAAAATAAGTTGGTTGGGGAAATACCCCCACAACTCGCCCAACTCACTTTCCTGGCATTGTTTAATGTGTTCAACAATTGTCTCAAAGGTCGCATACCACATGAAAATCAATTTGAGATATTTCTGAATAGTTCATTTGATGGTAACCCAGGATTGTGTGGAAGGCCATTATCAAAAGCATGTGGAGATTCACTGCCTACACTGATCCAACGTTAACGTTTGAAGGAAACCAAGATTTAGTGTCTCCATTTGAATTTGAGTGGAAAGTAGTTGCGATTGGGTACGGCTGTGGATTTGTAATAGGAATTGTTATTGGACAATGGGTGATCACAAGGAAGCAAGATTGGCTTGTAAATACCTTTAGAAAGAAGTAGCAAGAAACTCGGGAATGAATAATTAATATATTTAATATGTAGATATATATATATATATATGCCCAAATGTCTATTTTCAAGAATGTCAATCAAGAGCTTCTTTTCTCTCTAGAGAACAAAGCAGTTAGCCCTCCCAAGAGGGAGGTGGGAGCCTCGACCTCCCCCTCCCTCCCATCTCTCCGTTTACTTTAGTTTTCATAGTACTAAGAATAAGGCTGGAGGTGGCTGTTTTAACGGTGGTTTAAGGGTTGTTTTGTGTGTCTCTCGCGTAGTGAATATAACCTCCTCTGCTCCGGAGTGGTGGTTTTTGTGTTGGCGTTTGGTAGGCTTTTAAAGCTGGGTATCTGCATGATCTTACGAGCTCTGTTTTCACCAAAAAAACAGAGAGCTGAAACACGTCCGGGACGGAGTGCTCGGTTCATCTAGTGAAGCCGAGGTTCGACATGAGCTCACGAAATAGAGGGCTGTTTACGTCCGGGACGAAGGTGGAGGGCGGCATGAAAAAGATCGATCCAGCCAAACCGAAGCACGCTACCAGCCATTCCGAAGCTGCTATCGATCTTCCGAAGTCGTCTGCGAGTGGTCTAATAAGCTAGTACGCTGGACTATTTTTTTTTGGATTTCCTGCAATCCGAAACTTCGTCTGGGGCAAAGCAGGGCGAGAGGCGGCATGCTNGTTTACGTCCGGGATGGAGGTGGAGGGCGGCATGAAAAAGATCGATCCAGCCAAACCGAAGCACGCTACCAGCCATTCCGAAGCTGCTATCGATCTTCCGAAGTCGTCTGCGAGTGGTCTAATAAGCTAGTACGCTGGACTATTTTTTTTTGGATTTCCTGCGATCCGAACCTTCGTCTGGGGCAAAGCAGGGCGAGAGACGGCATGCTCAAGTGGCGGTGGAGGGGAACTCTGCAACCAAGAAGATGCAAAGGATAAACGAGAAGAAGATGGGTGGCGGCGGCAGAAGAAAGTTGAAAACCCTAACAGGCTAGGCCCCCGTGCACTTTAGCTGGGCCTTTTGGCCTTGTCTGGGCCCACTTGTTTTTACAACCTAGTTGTTTTATGTTTTTGCAGATGTTGTTTTTGTTTTTTGTTAAAATAAAATAGATATAGGCTAGTGTCCCACTCCTCTTTTGGAGGAGATGGGTGTTTGTCCTACTCCTCTTATGGAGGAAAGTAGGTGTTAGTACTCTTCCTCCTTGAGAGGAGAGAGTGTGGTTGTACTCCTCCTCCTGGGGAGGATGGAGCGTGGTGTACCTCTCTTCCTCGGAAGAAATGTTGTTTTAGCTCTGGTTGACAGAGCGCTTTCTCTGTTGACTGTGGTCAGGAGAGAAGGTGTAGAAGTTGTAGACAATATCCGTCACAAAGAAATTTGTTGGCGGGGAAGCTCCTGAGCAGTTGCGTTAGTTGACTTATAGTCTGGTTTTCCTGTATTGATAAGTCACAGTTGTAACTTCGTTTATGAATGAATGCTATAATGCATATTTCCCTCAAAAAAAAAAAAAAAAAAAGAATGTCAATCAAACATATTTGGTTACAGGTTTGGTATTTCTCGGTGGGACCTTCCTTCTCTTTTATTTCCCAGTTTATTTATCAAAAAAAAGGTTTGGTATTTCTTATTCCTTTTTATGTACTGTTGAGAACTTTTAGGTATCTCTAGTTAGCTCAAATACCTCGATTTGGCTATTTTTCTTTTGAATATGTAACTCCCAGGTGTTAAGATGTAACCACGGTATTCCTCCGCCATAAGCGAGGGCTATCAATAAATTCGAGATACCGTCATCTTCTCAAAAAATTAAAAAAAAAATAATAATCATCAAATTACAGTTCTAAATGTGATAGTTTTATATATGTGTGTGTTTGAGAGAGAGAGAGACCTTAATTCATTTATAAAATTAATTTCATAACTGTTGTTTATCATTTCATGAAAACTAGATGGTGAGAATTTTAAAAAGCAAAAACCTATTTTCAAGCATGGTTTTTTGCACATCCAATATATCATCAAAGAATGTCTCATAATGATGAAAAGGTAATGGTATTTAAGCTTTTTTTTTTTTTTTTTTTTACAACTATAACAAGTCCCACAACAAATAATATATTCACACGTCAAACTTGCCGGTAGCAATTGTCATATTTAAAGTTTATTACGAGATAAGAACCATAAACAAGGCCATGTATGCTACATCATGTTCTTTCCACACGTTCAGCACTAAGCTACTCGCACCCTCCCACATGTCACATCCACGACTGGGTGGGATGGCGTTTTAACCCCTCACCCTACCTCTACCCGTCAAATGAGCCAGCACACCCCACATTCCGGCCACAACTCAAAGTCATTTTAACAATTTTCTTCCTTTTTGTTTGTTTCACAGTTCTATGCACATGCAAACTAACAACGATGCAGCATGCAAAAGAAACAGGGAAACATGTAGAAGTTTAGAACTTGACAACATCAATATTTAATTTATAATTTGGAACAGTCTCAATAACTCATTCACTCGTTCAAGCGAAGTATAGAGTAAACCCAACGACACAAAGTTGAAAGAACCTAAATATGGTCACTTAACAATAAATGGTTTTATAAATGAAGAATTGATTACCAACTTAACAAAGAACTTTACGATATTGATTGAAATTCATAAGTACAGACCCCCAAAGAAAAAGAATATTAGAAGCTTTACAATAAATAAGGAACGAAACAAACTCTCTAATTGAAATCATCAACAGTAAGCCAGTCATTTGACTCCTCACCTTCTGAATCTTTATCTCGAGAATTTGATTTGCTTGCCTTTTGCTGGCCGCCACCAACCTGAGACTCTGGACTTCCCTTTAGTTGAACCCAATCATTGCATCCACCAGGTGAAGAAACCTTGGTTTCCTCAGCTAAGTTAAGACCTGATAGTCTATTAGACAGATCATTATCATCATCCTCCAGATCACTAAATGAAATGTCATCCTCTTGTACAAGTTTTTTCTGGGCACAAACCGAAGTGCCTGTATTAATATGTTCTGCTTCCAACCACTTTTCAGTATTCTGTTCACCATCCATTTCTACTGCTGCACTTATAATCTCAGTTGAAACCTTCTCCTCAGATGGCATATTCTTGCCTTGTGGCTCACTGACAAGCTTGTTGCCATCTTGAGACAAATTATGAGTCTTTGTCTTGTCATTCTCCATCTGTGCATTCTTTTGTAGCTTCTGCAAAAGTACATCTCTCACCTCTACAATCTACAAAGATTAAACACATTTTAAGAAAGATGCATTCGTTTAAAAACATGAAAACTATGAAAACCAAGCATTCCTAAAAATGTAAATGAGAAATGAATACAATATTTTTATTTTATTTTTACTTCGCAGTTGAAAAGTAAATAAACATTCTTCAATAGCTTTCAAAAATCTTTTCTATGGAATATAATATCATCACTTTACATGGGATGCCCATAGACCAGTGTTTCTGGACAATAAAAAAGTAAAACATTTTGAAAGTGAAGTTTTTCTTTAACTTCTTGCAAGTGCAAACTGTTTTTTAAAAAAAAAAAAAAAAGGCTAAGATGGAAGCCAAATATTGGGTAATAGTAGCTCTAAAAGTAGCAACTCATCTCATTCAGAGTAATACAGAAGTATGAAGGATGAAAAGTTTAAACGCCAGTTCATAGGAAACAGAAAGAATTATCACATATAAACAGGAAAAGGTGGCTATGGAGCCTTTTGATGTCTAGAAAAGACAAAAACATAGCAGATCTCTACTAAAATGTACAGAGTTTACTAGAATCTTAAACATATAATTGTCGAGCATAATGGCACATCAACAATCCCGGTAGTAACATAGCTGCTTCATTTCATTAAAAATTAGCGTACTCTGATTTCCCATGCTCAGTTGGGCATTCCAAGGCTTTCCACATTTTACAGTTTGGGTTATTGATTTCCACAACTTATGATTTTGGATTAGTGACAGGATGCTATATATTTGGAAGACATGCAATGAAGGCAACCCCCCAAGGGAAAGAAAAGGGGATTTAGACTTTAGAGACACTGAGAGAGAGTAGAAAAGAAAACCAATATAACAGCACTGGGTTGCATGATAATGGCTCATAACAGGTCATGCACACCGTGGGCCAATTTTTTCAGTGGCATGACAGTCACAACAGGCATTGCACCCTACAAGAGTATTACTGTATTAGCATCATTTGTAGCTAAAGCTAATACATGCATAAGACATATTCACAATCATATAGAAGATGCATATAACCCAACCCAAGAGAAGATGCCAGTCCTACTTGAGAACCTAAAACGTATTACCTTCTCTTTGGAAGAAGAAGAACTAATTTCTTAGCTGGCATATTGGTATAGCATGATGCAGGACAATATATTAAGAAAACTTCATAGTAAAAAGTAGAAATAACTGCACCTAAGTGGCATGGTGTTGAGCTGAAAGATCGGATAAACAGTCCATGAGGTCATTTCCAGACCAAGAGCGGGAAGTGCTAGATGATTATTTGGTCAATCTACCTATTGTTTTGCCCATATTAAATTAATGCATGTGAACACAATTGAAAAGGAACAACAGACAATATAAGAGAACAAAAAGCTTGCCTTAGATGTTGACAGAAGCTCAAAATCATGTTCACTCAATCTTGGCAGCAATAATATGAAATAAACCATCCAAAATTGTTGTTCAGTCATACATGTCTGAAGTTTAGCTCTAAGAGAAGCCAAATTCTGGGCCAACCTTTCAACGGTAGAAGCATGTTCTCTCTGAGCATCAGACATGTTGAAATCTGCAACAAAATAAGTAAAACAGATTATGTTTACCATGAATCTCCATTGGTTTGTTCCATCATATATCACTGGAAAAACCCAGTAGTTGTGGCAGTGCTCCCATTACATAAGAGATTCATGAAACTAAGGATTCATATGCAATATGCTACAGATCCTCCAATGACCTATTAATGCATAATATTCTGCTTTCATTGACACATTTTTCATATTCTGCTTTCATTGACACATTTTTCATCAGCAGTTAGCAAGTTTTCAATTGTTAGAACTTGCTGCATCAATAGGGCTGTAACAGGCATTCTTTGGTGTAGCTGAGTAGACTGGTGACCTTCTATCCAATATCCATGAAGAGAAGAATGTGTCATCTTGTTAATTGGTTCCATAGCTCACTAATCGTACAACTTTTTTCAGAGTCATTTTGCTACTACAGAATCCCTAGAGGTTGGCTCAAGTGGTAAAGGCCTTGGGCTTGGTGGCATGCTCCCCCTAGGTCTAACGTTCAAACCCCCTTGGGTGCAAACAATCTCTAGGGGCCATCAAACTGAAAGATTTTTCCCTTGAATTACCCGAAGTGCACTTGCAAGAAACCCCTTGCCAAGGGCCTATGCACGCCCGGGATTAGTCAGGACACTATTTTTGGACACCCGGTGCCAATCAAAGAAAAACATTTGCTACTACATAAACCTAGTTCATGGTTCTCTACCATCACCAAGAATGGTAAGCCATTCAGAAATCGTTTGGAACTTGTTTCAGTATTTGACTTAAATTTTGTATTTTCATCCAACTTTTGGAGGCAAAGTGGAGCCAGCATGGGGGCCTTCCCGAGTTGGAGTTAGAACTTAAGAGTTCAGGATTCCCCTAATTTAGGACCAACCTCAGGAGTAAACCCAAGATGCACAACCTATGTAGCTGATAATCTAAGGAAATTAGGGGAATCGAATCAGGATGTCTAGGCATAAATCTCATCAAACCTATCAATTGAACATTAGGATGTACCCTTACGGTTGCTCCTAAAAAAAGTTTTTATTTTTTATTCTTTTTACAAGTAAGAAGAATTTATTAATCTGCATAATTAGGCAAAGCCCAAGTACGCAAGAAGTATAGAAGAGAAAAACCTAATTACAAGCTAAGCGCTAAAACAGCATAAAAGTCATTAAAGCTAATCCCATTCAATACAATGCCGAAGCCCAAAGTAACAATCTATGAAAGAAAAAATCTCTGAACCCTCCCATTGAACATTCCCTATTATCAAAACAACAATCATTTCTCTCATTCCAAGTACACCACATTAGGCATGAAGGCACCATCTTCCAAACATGCGCAATTTGACGGTTGCCACCGAATTCCTTTCCAACATGACAATAAATCTGCCACCCTCCTTGGCATTACCCATGCAATATCAAGCCTAGTAAAAATTTCATCCCATAAAAGCCTTAACCACATCACAGTGAAGAAGAAGGTGGTCCACCGATTCTCCATTTCTTTTACACATAAAACACCAATCCATTATAATAATAACACACTTACTCAGCTTGTCGATGGTCAGAGTTTTCCCATGGGAAGCCAGACAACCAAAGAAAGCAACCTTGAGAGGTACTTTGCTTCTCCAAATGCTCTTCCAAGGGAAATCAATTGAAGAATGAGTCGACATAACCTTATAAAAGGATCTGACCGAAAAATTCTTATTCCCTGAATGAATCCAAATTAACCTATCCTCCCCTCCAGCCTTTAAATTCAGTTCATATAACACGCTGTAAAATTCAGTGATGTCCCCCACCTCCCAATCCCGAACAGCTCTAATAAACCTCACGGACCACTCAAGAAAACCAGTAGAAATGTCCATATAATCAGCGACAGAGGCTTCCTTATCCAATTCAATCCTAAAAAGACAAGGGAAGCATTCTTCAAAGCAACATCCCCACACCATATATCATGCCAAAATCTGATACGTGTTACCCTTCCCACCTCAAATCTGAAATTTCTGAAAAGAACTTTTAATATAGCGCGGACCTTAACATCTTAAACCTAGCTTGGTCTTGACTAGTTTACTTGAAGTACTCTTTTTATCGGTATTTTTTTTTTTTTTTTTAAGATCGGAAGTTTACTTGAATTACTGACAATATATTAATAATCAGAATCAAAACTGGAAAATTGTAAGCATACTAGGAAGGATTAACAATTCCAATCAAACTGAAAAGAAAAACAATAATTAAAACGTTTACAACATTAGAATAAAAATGAATAGAAAGCTAAAATAAGCCTTACCGTTATCTAGTGGTAAAGGAAAGTCGGTCCATAGCTCGTGGCGCGTCGAAATCTCGCTCACAAAATCAAGGACTTCATCGGTGACCCCAGGTACACCATCATCAATACGATCTTCTTCGTTCTCTTCCGAAGCTTCATCATCCTTGACTTCGTTTTCCTCGAGCTGCAACAAGTTCGAAGCGAGCCTCGAGATCTCACTCACCGCTTTGTTACTGGACAGAAGCGAGAAGCCGCTCCTAAAGCTCCCGCCGATTTCGACGAGATCGTTCCGGATCCCGATGAGGGCGTGCGATTGCGATGACGACGAAGGATCGGAAGAATCACTAGCGGCAGGAATGGCAGTGGTCGGAGAAGAAGGTGGTGGTGCCAGGAACTCGGAAACACCGCGAAATCGACGGCCGAGGGTTTGGCCGAGAACGGAAAGGTCGTCTTTGACACCACGTGGAGTGGTAGAGGGGCTGTGGTCCGGAGATGACGAGTGATAGGAATCGGAGGAGTCTGGGCCGTCTGATTGGAATGATTTCAACAGCCAAGACATTGCAATCGCTCCGTTATCTTAAAACTGGAAACTTGAGAGAGAACATGTGGATTGGGAGCGATGGGGTGTGAAGAATTCGAGAGAGAATTCAGAGGATGAGAGCGCGGCAGGGCTTGTATTGATCAAGCTCCTTCTTTGATTTTTTTTTTTTTCCGATTTTCTGTTAAATATAATTATTATTTAATTATTAGTATTATTATTATTTAATTATTAGCATGTATTTATAATTTTACCTATAAAATTTATTTTATAGATTCTTTTTAAATTTTAAATTTCTTAATTTTTAATATACTATTAACTGACATTTAAGCTTTTATTATTATGAGCACAGATAATATTTTCCTTCTCGTATTTACACAACAAAGACAATATGTAATGAAAAATTTTATTATATATATTAATATAATTTAATTTAAAAAATTGCACAAATATTAGTGCGAGACGACTTGCACTCATATTCTAATCATTTTACTTATAAATTAGCGTGAAGAATTATCAATTAATATTTTGCTAATACGGCAAGATTCTTCTAGTTGTTACGACAAAGGTCCCTTATCTTGCCATCAAAGGGAAGGGGTATGAGGATTTCGGGAAGAGGAAAGGTGGACACATGGTATGAAGGAAAGCGACCACATTTGATGAGTGCACTGCTACATCTGGCTGCCTATGATTAAACTTTGACTTTCAATCAAGCAATTCTATTTTGGTAATTTCTCCTTGACTCTGACAAAGGCATATCCTGTCTGGATTCCTCCACCAAATTAAGAAGCTTCGGATACTTGGCCTCTTCTTAAGGTAAAGAACAGAGAAGATCCCATGATATGGCTTTTGTTCCTCATTTGTTTTGCTGAAGTAGATTCCAGATGTGTTGATATTTTAATTGATTGATCCGACCAAAATATGCATTTAGGGGTACAAGATGAGGTATTCGAGTCATTTTAGTGTCAAACATAATACAAAATGACCAAAATACTTCATATTTTACATCAAATAGATCAAGTGAAATAGAGATGATCATATTCTCTTTGACAAGACATGATAGCATATATTATGAGGTTGTGGATAAAGAGAAAGACGACAAATTGTTGAGACAATTCGATCGAATTTTATTATGTGAAAGCTACCGGTCTGAGAAAAGGCAAGAGAGGGTCCTGCCCGAGGCCGGCCCCGATATGGCTTGATAATCATAAAACTGCAAGGGCTGCAGCAGCATTCATTCTTAGGCATCAATGTACAAGCTTGAATTAATTCATAACCAAAACTAGAGTTTCAAAACCGACCAAGAGCCACGCATTGAAATGTTTACTTGTACATAAATGTAGTATGAATGGCTCAGATTACAAATCATTCCTATCATCTATATTTCACCTTAATGGAAGAAAGGAAGAAAGAGGGAAGAACGAAGAAAGGAAAAACTGAGAAATTAACAAGAATATATTTCCTGCTAAAGCATCAACCAGTATGCAGGTACTGAAAAAATACCTAAAATTGGTCTGTAACACATTATTACCAACCTTCATTGATATAAAATAATCAAATAATCCAAAGCCGGCACTCTTGACTAATTATTCAACAATGAATATCACCCTAGCTAACTACTGCACAGACACAACATATGGTACACATCTGTCTATACTTTCATATTTTGCTTTCACAATATCCAAAAACCAGCTTCTCTCCCATTTTCTTTCCTCCTGTGTTTCCAAGTAAAGAATGTGTTCTTTGGACAAAGCATCTAGATAAAGCCTGTATATGGATTGTAGGCTTGAACAGGCATACCTGGGCCATAGGGGTGGACACTGGCTCCATATTGATTTCCAAAAGGATTTAAACCTGGTTGTTGTTGTGGGCCCATCATCATCATCTGCTGATGCTGCTGCTGCAGCATAAAAGCCTGCTGCTGGTTGACCATTGCTGCCATCTGTACATTAGGTGGTGCAGCCACGGCATTGGAGGCAAAAAATGGATCTTGTGCTGTCTGATGCACCATGGGACCGGCCATTGGGACGGGCTCCCATGGATTGTAGCTCACATTCTGGTTATTTCTTCGGATTGCATCATCGTAAAGGCTGTCTAGTGTAAGCTTGTCTAATCCTCCCGCCTAATTTCAATACCAGCAGAGTTGGAAAGCATTGTCAGTCATTATACTTAGCCAAAGGAGAAGGATCATTCGTTACTAAAACAGATACCAGTCATTAGTGAAAAAGCAAAAAAGAGATTGTTGTGTGCTTGTGTGAGTGAGTGAGAGAGAATTTTTCGCTTACTACAGTGATGCATTCTAGAGAAAACTGTGACAACCACAAAATTTACTAAACCCATTAAATGTTTTTTTATAAGATAATCTTCATAAATCCATTAAATGTTAAACGAAGAAAACATATGATCTTAAGGCAAATGGTGGGGAAAAGTAAAAGATCAAGTACCAATTTGCTAGCAGCTGTTGCACTCTCATTTGAGCTTGGAGCGGTAACAAGTGCCAACTCCCAGCCCGTAGTTCCATTTACATGAATTGGAGCCGTAGATATTGGTTGATCAGCTGCAACAACCACCACAACAAAACATTAGGTCACTCCAATCAATGAATAATTTTCTTGAATCTCAATTTAACTTTAATCTGATAGGGCAAATTAAATATAACCAATTTCCTTTTAAGTTTTGTATATGTTCTGAACATAAGAGCACCAAATCTTGGAACAGAACCAGGTCAAGTTGACTTTTATCTGGGACTAAATTCAGTTCTCAACCTTAGCGTTAGCTAGACACTACATTGGAATATTCAACAAAGAAAAATGCCTTACCAACTGGAACGATAGCCAAAGCCAGAGCATTCTTCTCATCTAATTCCGAAGCTTCTGGAGTAGGATCATTCAAACCCTAGAAACCAGGGAAAAAAAAAACAAAAAAAGATATTACCTTTAGGAAACTGTTAAGGACTCCACACATTTATGGTCATGCTTAAGTGGTAAAGGAGTGTTAAACCACTATGCAAATTTTTATTTATTAAAATATGCACATAAGATTCAGATTAACTACAAAGTTATCAAGACAATAAGAAGCAAGATTTGGAGGATTACCAGCAAATCAGGTTCAGCTACAGGCAATTCTACTTTGACTGGCTCAGGCAGAGATGGGGGCAACGATGTTTGATGTTCCTCCTGCACCTCTGGGGCCTTATTATATTCTATGGCGAGGACTTCCTTAGGAGCGGAAATTTTATTGTCAAGCGGCTGCTTGGTCAAATTCAAAAATTTAGTAAGTAGTTACCAAACTATACTTATCGGTCAGAAAATTCTATTACTCAGAACAATGAAGATAAAATGATAATAACAATTTCTTTAATAGAGCAAGAGGAGAAAAAAAAGGAAAACAAAGAATAGAAGGAAAAGAGAAGGAAAAAAATAAAGGTAAACTGAGACTCATGTCGCTTTTCACATTATACCTAGTTGTCTCCACATTCTATTGCACCATCCTTTTACTTAAGAAAGATGGGACATCATATGAGATTGCATGTTTGCAGAACTAAACATACTGCTCTAGTGAGAAAAGGCCAAATTTTAGTATTCATTTAACTTATTGCTGATATATTTGTAAGCTATTTTAGACATGTTATTATAGCTACTAATTGATGCGAGACAAAAATTGCAGCGGTCCTAATACAAATTGACGCAGGTTCTTTAAGAAACTCAGCACTAGATCCAGTTTCTTGGTCAGTGATAGCTGATGTTCTTTTGCTTTCCCTTTTTAGGTATTAATACACATGAATTTATGTCTTACATTTTCTTTCATCCAAGTCTAAGAAAGTTTAACAAAGATCAGTTCCATACTTGATCCTTGCGAAATGTTGAACCTCGTGGAGCTTCTCTTACATACTCTTCCATGGCTTGTAGAAATGACGAAGGTGGCTTCATTTGAAACAAAAAGTGTATTTAATAAAGAATTATTAAAAAAAACAATAATAAACTCAAAGACAGATGCTCCAGAAGGCAACGCAATTTAGACACCCAACCTGCTCGATCTTAATAAACCTCTCTCCACGGCCAATATCAAGACCTTTACATACTTCATAAAATTCTGATAATTGCCCAGCCTGAAAATAAACATGCAAAATTTTCATGAAGTAAATTACTTCCCTTACAACCCTATGCAACATTCTATGCTAGTGCAAGTTTTCCCAGAAAAAACTACCTGCTGCCCTGCCCTCCTGTATATATCCAGAGCCTTCATAGCATCCTGGCGTTGCATCTCAAAGAACTGTCATAATTAAAAATATCATAAGGAAACCTTTTCGCAGAATATCCCAATTTCTTATCGAACAAGCCAGGATCAGATCCAACCTTGTCAACCAAATTGACTGTACCATCACTTATAGCTTGATAAATTTTTATGCTTTCCAAAGCCACCTATTTGAATGAGAAAATTTGTCAAAAGGCATGAGAAGAAAACCAAGTTAATTAAAGCCAAAACATAGGATAAGCAAAATGGTTACAATTTTCACCTACCATTGAAAGTGCTAACTGAATCGCAAAGTTATGAAGCGCTGCCCCTTGTGGCTGAACAATTTTAATCAACATCGACCATTAGAAGAATAAAAGATCATGCTAATTATTCCAGAAGTTCCAAAATGATGGTACCCAATATATTGGTAGAATTTGACTTAAAATTGACAGGGGCTGGCAACCATCATTTGCATTAAATGAACAGTCATCATTGTGTGGGTACGAACCAATTGTCGTTAAAATTAATCGAGCTATATAAATTACCTGGCAACCAAGCACACGAAATAGTAGCTGTTGTAATGCTGGCAACTGCTCAAGCAATTCAGTAGTTTCCAGATCTTTCATCCTCTACATCAAATTTACAGCTATTAGTTCTCCACAATTGTCACAAGATCACCAAACTACAGTTTCACAAGTTAAATACCACGCATGGGAGGAAAATATGGAAATAAACTTCTGTGAAGATCCAGTGGATTATGTGTATTAAACCCAAAGTTATGAAGGATAGTTACAGTAAGGAGGATAAAAGAACGAGCAATAACAGGTGAGATAAGGTTCTGCTAAGTAATAACTCTACAACTAGAACATGCCCATCAAGTAATTCCCAACTTAATGCCAGAGTTACCCTCCTGCTAATAAAATAAGAGGGGGAAAGAGTGTGTCAGAATTTCATCATTTTGAATCCACTCCTTTGAACAGATGGGTCACATTCTTGATTAGCTTTATCAGAAATTAATCTATTAAAGCATACCAAGAATTCAAGCTTTCTTTTTCATGTGGAGCTTCACCAAGGCAGCACCTTTGGACCCACCCAAGGAGAGTAAACCCTGGAGATATGACCCCACCCACCAGAACCATGCATCAGGTAATACAGAGGAACTTCTAATGCAAAATCAAACCCAGGATGCCTGAGTCTACAAATTATCCCAAGCCCACCCTTTGACCACTATGTTGCTAATGGATTTATCTTCACTTTGTCGTGTCAAAAATGCAATATCCAGATGAAAAGTAGCGATTGCTTTCCAAAGAATAAATAGAAAATTAAAATGAAATCAAAAGCCAAAAAAAGAAGACCATAATAAAGGAAAAAATGTCTTACAGGGCGATCTGTCTCAATGTCATACTTCAACACACGGAAGCATTCCAGCCTCTCCTCCAAAAATAAGGCATACATACGAACCCAAGTAGAATAATCCCATGCTGGGCAGCAGATTTAAACAATCTCGTAAGCAAATAACTCAGTTTTTTACCAATGTTTTCACATAATAAAGAAAGTGAGAGAGGATTGGTACCATTAGGACCAGAATCATCTTTGAAATGAGACATGTTAAGCATATGGCTTCTACTTCTTCCATAATTGATTAATTCTTCATGAAATGTGGGGTCCACTTCCCTCAGAGCACGATGAATTACAATTAAAGTTTTCAAAGCAACCTAAACAACCAATTAAGTTAACAAAACTTCAGCAGCAAGAATACACAAACCAATTTTGTTTGAACCAACAATCATTCATGATATGAAGGTAATTATCAAGTTAACCACAAAATTAAAAAATATCAACCTCTCCATCCACTCATCTATCTTTTGTTTAAGGGAAATTCCTGTTTGTCAAAGAAAAACTAGCTGTCTCCAAAAATTGCAGTTCTTACACTAAACTTAACTAGACTAATGGAAAATGGCTATTGGCACCTCAAATAAAGGGTAAATTAGAAAACCTCTCAAAACTCTCAATATTTTGGGACAGCCCAAACTATATATTGGACAAACAACACGGGACAGAAAAAGAAATATAAACAAAAGTCATCACCATTCTGAAGTGCTTAAATGTCCCAACTACTATCATCTCCTGAAGCTCAAATTTCAAATCTCCTAATCCAAATAAAAAATTAATAATTTAAATAAATGAACCATTTGGAAACACAAGTATGGGGGATATAACATAAAAAACAGAACCTATAGCAATGGGCAAGCATATGAACCACTCCCTCAATTCCTTGTTATTTCATAATTTGTTTAATAATTGGTGCTTTCTTTAGGCAACAGCACACGTGCTGCCCAAAAGTTCCGGCCAAAAGCACAATTTTGTAGGATGAAAAAGATCATGAATTTTCACGTCTAAAGTAGAAAGTTTTCTTAAGGAAGCAGAATGCATGTCATGCCCAGAAGTTCTAGTCATAACTTGTCTAAAGTAGCTTCCATTGGCCATACTTTTTCATCAGTGATGATCAAGACCAAGATCGTTGGAAATATAGATAGAAAATTATATACAAACAAGAATAAAGTTTTCTAGGAACAATTACTAACTTCTCATGCATACAGGAATGCAGCAATATCCATTGAAGGGCATCTAAGTTAGTCTCCCAACTATGTCATCAAAACTGATATTTATCAAATCACAAATAAGTTTCAGCAACTAAGTATATAGAATGATATTTTAACGTTGGATTGCTTTGGATCATGAAGGTTTATTGCGATGCTCATCCATTGCATGGTATAACATATCATTGAGGTGATGCACATACTGCCCAATTATGTGTCCTTGATAACCGTCTGGCAAGAGCATGGATGCAATATGCAACATCAGCCCGAGGTCGTGTGGCTGAAATGGCAGAAAAAATAGCTGCAAAGGCAAACATGAACAAACTGCATAAAATCCCCATTCAACTTTATTCTACCTGTAGATCACCTATAGTACAAGTGCATAATTGAACAAAGATAAACTAGATAGACCCATGCATCCTATCTCAAATAGAGAACAATGAAGAGCATCCCACCTCTAATGTGCTTTTCCTTCGCTGGGCGCTCAACATGGTTTGTGGCTTTGACTATAGCAATATCCAATTCCTGCACAGGTTTATACCACACCAAGATAGTAGGGTAAATCCGCCTTTTAAAGAACCATCAAAATGGGCTGTATGCTGTTGACTTTAGCCAAGGAAACCGTGGTGGTGTCCTTGAGGGCCCCAAGTGCTTTTCTCAAGCTGTTTTGTGAGCCTGCTCCAGACATTCTCTTTCTCTCTCGCACTCAAACCTGATATTTAATAAGAAATCCTAACAAGTTAATCTGGGCTCAACTCCCCAAAAACCAAATCTAAGGACTAATGACATCAAACTCCAGAGTTTAATACCCCCAACTTTGTTAATTCGAAAATGGGGTTTTTCTCTGTTTTCAGATCCAACCCAGATTGATTTTCATCGGTGACCACATGATGGATACATTGAGCAGAAAAATTCAACAAGTTATCTGAGTTAGAGATGATAAACTCTAATTTCAATGATAAAGAAAGAAGCTTTCAAATTTGTGGATGAAAACAAAACAAAAATTCAGAAGCATGAGCGCATTTAAAGAACAAGAACACGGGGCGACTACAAACAAACAGAAGCATCACCCATAATCATAAAGATCTGACAAGAACGGAACAGCAAAAGGAGCAAGCAATCTAGGCAACAACTCAAAATCAAGTCAATGGTTTAAGCACGGAAATAAAATAACATATAATATAGAACAACAGAGAGACGTATAGAGATCAGGGAGCTCGAGTTTACCTGTACCTGAGCAAACCTGAGAGGAAAGGGTAAGGCGAGAGAAAAAATATTCACACAGAAAGAGAGAGAGAGAGAGAGAGAGTTGAAGACTAGTATGTATGTCTGCAACCAGAAAATGAGTTCGGTTTTGGTTGGTCGTCGGCATATAAAATACGACTACTAATGCTTTTTCAACATGTTTTTCCTTTTATTTTGTTGGCTTTACTTTTATTTAATGTTATTTCTCCGTCTACTAGTCTCCGTCCGTGTCGGACAATACGGAAATGTAAGAACTTTGCACCGCCACCACCACTTCGGAGTTAAAAAACGAGACTTCGATTTTCTTTTCGTTTCTGCAGTGTCTTTATGCTTTGCTCTTACTCTATTCTCCCCTTAAAATTCGCCGCCTGCCTGCCTTTCCATTCTCAATTTCAGAATTCAAATAAAAACTACAAAGATCTCTCTTTTGACAAATTTTTTATTTTCAAAAGCATATTTTTGAAAAATTTATGCAATCTATATTTATACTCGGAATACTTAATTAATGAGTGCTCAAAAAAGCATCTCCATCTGATCTGATTATATATTATTTATTTTTATTTGCTAAAATTGGATAAACAGTGAAAGTGATCAGTTAAACTAGAAAGAGGTTTTGATGAATTATTTTAGATAGCTTTAGGAACACTCGTTGGAATTGAGTACAGTTGATGGATGTAAACTTGTGTTCGAACAAGGCGAAGAAAAGGAAGTTGCTTAATAAAAGCGAGAGATCAGACTAAACTGACAGTCTTGGAGATGTACGTTTGAGTGTGACCTTTTCTTGCTTTGTTTTTGATAAAAACTACAGCAATCTGGCCTTAACCATCTCCAGCAACACAACCTACAATTTCTTGAGTTTCATCGATTGAATTGGAGGGCCACCCTACTCGCTGCTACTTAAATGATTGCCACGTACATTTTTCAAAAAATAAGATGGAAAGTCTAGTTGTAAGCACAATTATACATTAATTTACACATCAATTCAATATAATTGATCAAAAAGTAAATTTTATTAAAAACAGTGTTAATTTAAATTTTAAGTAAGAATGAATCAATATTAGTATGCAGATTAGTACGCGACTTTGTTTGTATATAGTAAAACTCAAATAAAATAGACAAGTTCAATTACAAATACGAAGAAGATTAGTTAGAAATTTCAAATAGATAAATCTCGTTTGGACGTTATACTTAAATAATTAATACTAGATAAGTGAATTTCATGAATAATATTGCATATTTATTGAGTATTATAAGATTAGTTTTATATATTTGTCTCCCCTATAAATTATAATTATTCAACAGATTTTGATATTATAATTATATTTTTTTCAATAAAATGCAAACAAAAAAGTATCAAAAAATTATCTTTTAGGATTCATGTGATGCTCATTTCGACTTCTTCTGGCCATAGAAATTCTCAACTTTGGCTTATTGAAAATTGAGAATTCTCTCGTTAAGAGCATTTTTATTGGATTATCTAAATGTAAATGTATAATTTGTATAATATAACATGATTTTATATTTGACTATTTCATTCAAAACTTATTTCCACATTGAATTATTCATTTATTAATCAAAATAATAATAAAATATTATAGATTTAATAATTTTTTTAAAATTCTTTTCTATTAATTTTTTCCTAAATTAAGAGCTTATATGAAGATACATTATTATTTTTTATTAAATAATATGAAGAAATAATGTAGGAGAAAGAATGAGAATGAGGAGGGACGAATAGAGGGAAGAGAGAGTGTATAAAGATATTATTTTTTATTCATTTGGATGTGAAATAATAATAATCAAATTTAGTTGTAAATCTTAATATTACTGTAGCTAAAAGTCAAAAATTTTGAAGTTAGATAATCTAATGTAGAGTATTTTTAAGTCCTATTAGCTAAATTTCTCATTGAATTTACATTTGCATAATCCAATGAGAATGCTCTAAGACCAACATCTTATCGTTAAAATCCCTCGTTACCAAGAGCTGGTAGATGCTCTATTTTCTTTTTTATCTTTTGCAAAAAATATTTAGTTGTTTTATACTTATAAAGTAAATTAATAATTGTCTTATTTTGAGTACAACAAATTATAATTAAATTTATAAAAATTTAAATCTTTCAAATCAATTCATATTATATAAATAATCTTATCGACTTTGAAAGGCACTATATATAAACTTGGAAATGTGACAATGTGTGCATACAAGTGGTAATGATAGAGGACTGATATAGCTATAAAGAGATTATAAAAAAAATAATTTTATAAACTGACGTGATTTCGTATGATCTGAACAATAAAATTAATAATTTTACAATCTGATGAACCGCAAGAAACCATTTCGATTTGTGAAATTATTTTTGTATAATTCATTTGTGGTTAAAATATTTTTCTAAAATTAATACTTGGCATGACATTTTTATATCATGTTAGTTATATGTTTAGATTGGCTTCTTTATAATCGAGACCCAATTAATTAACTTGACATGAATTCCAACTACTGATGGACATGAATTGTCACACCTATAATTACCCACAATTTACAATAATGTTAGAAGTTTTTTTTTTTAATATATCATAGCTAGATCCAGGGTACGTATTTTATCAAAGACATGACACATCACATGAGCCATATCATGATGTGCATGCACCAGGTGGACACACGAAACCATTAACGCGCGTGCCACCAACAGTTTAAGCCATTCGAATGATGACACACTTCCAAATCCATGAGCCGTCCCATTAAAGGACGATTGTGTCCTTTCCTTAAAAATTAAGGGTCTGATTAGAAATATAATTAGTTTTAATTAGATATTCTTAAACTATAGTTTCACTATTATTTATTATTATTTTATTACCATTCTTACTATTTACAGATCATCTTATCTAAAATATTCTTAATATCTAAATAGAGCCAAAAGAAAAATATAAATCGAGATATGACTATTTTTATAATTATTTTATAATTTTATTTTAGATAGAGCGTGTTTTTATAAAATTAATGAAATTATAAGAATATCATTATCTTATGAAAATACTGATCTCCATTTAAAGAGGGTTGTAAAATAATTGAAAAAAAAATAGGTTTATTTATATAAATATATATATATATAAATCTTTCAATACTACTAAAATTAATATAAAAAGAAAACAATTAAAAAGTTCTCTCTCGTGCCTTGTTCCACCATATTATATGTTCCTGCTGTTGCCTCTTGTATCATGAAGCAAATGATTTTGATGTCATTAATGATAATCTTAATCATCCAATATTAATACAACGTAATTAGACGTTAAGACAGTTGCATGATGCTAAGATCATGATGTATAAGCCAGTCAAGATCGATACGAGCCATGACATTATGATGCCGTTTGGATCGATGGTAAGTTGAGATGAAATGAAAGTTGAATAAAATATTTTTTTAATATTATTATTGCTTTAAGATTTGAAAAAGTTGAATTGTTTATTATATTTTGTGTAAAAATTTAAAAAAGTTGTAATATACTAATAATGAAATAAAACACTTCTTGTATCCAAACGGGACGGCCTATATATAATTAATATGCTGTTATTATCATCTGATCCAATCACCAATTATTCCTCTTGTTGAACTCGAAAAAGGGTTTTAATTATCAAGAAAAGGGAGATTTTCAACTAATTTCTTAATCAATCTGATTTCATTCAACACATGACATGCATGCATGAAATCTCATTAAGAAAGGGATCGAAAAAACAAGAGATTTAGTCACACCATAACTTCATTATTATATGTACAATGAACAAACTCATTCACAATTGCATGATATATATACACACACACACACAAGCTAGTTGTACTAATAATCAAAGAAAATGGCAGTCTGAATTTCCTTGTGCATGTGAACCCTAGCCTTTTCTATGTTTTCCTTTTTCTTGGATGTAGTCTCTTATACAACATGCAGCACCTAATTCATACTTCAACGTACGTGCACATCAATAATGTCCCTATATTTCTATATATATGAATCAATTAGGATGCATGCATGATACTACATATATATATCAACACATGCAAAACAGATGCTACATATTATATATTAATCTTTATCCACAAGTGATGGTGTCTTGCGAATCCAGTATTAAAAGCGAGGCACCATAGTGTGCCAATGCACCCATGACCACCAAAACATGAAATATTTGATGGCTATGCCCTGCCAAATCGAACCACCCCGGCTTCCACCTCTCCGGAATTCGGCTAACGTAAAACAAGGCCCCGGTCAGATAGGATACGGCCATGGCTAACTCGTATGCAAGGGTGGCATTGCGTTGGGGATTTCTCCAGTTCACAACAACTGCATGGATTGCAGGGATGATTCCAAACAACCCCATGGATGAGAACAACAAGGCTCGAAAACCACGGCATTTGCCGCTAGAAAGTGCCGGCGAAAGCAGCGTGGCAATGGTGAATATGCCCATTGTCGTTATGCCCCCGAGGTAGACAAATTGCCAGTGAGGGTCACATTGAAATATGTAGTAGATTGGAGGGAAAAAGGAGGTGATTATCATGATGGTGATCCCAACATAGTCTACTCGTAATAGGAGGACATTAACGGGGTGAGAATGGCAGGAAAAGAGATGGCAGATGCTGCTCGAGAGAAGGCAAAACATAGAGCCACTCAAGAAGACAAAGAATGGCCACCGTGTGCCTAACTCATCATGAGTACGCCTGGTAATATCCATTACCGGAGACGTTGCTTGCTTCATACCTATGTGTTTTGAACTATCCTGCAAGATTTTGATCATATTAATGCTTTAGTTTTGTCAAATCAACCAAAAATGAATAGAATTAATATTGAAACTGCTTTGATCTGGTAATATATATAGATCAAAGAAGATGACAGCTTACCGCCAAATCTTTGAAAAAATGAGAAATATTTGTTTCTGCAGTAATATGTATAGACCTGCAAGAACAGAAGGGAAGGGACGGGAATGATCAGGGTCGTGTCATTCCAACTTGATATGTATAGGGATTAACTAAGTTAATCTACAATTGCTGCGCAATAGCATTTATGATTAATAATTAAGTTTTTTTCTGGTTTACTCATTACCGGATCCTACCAATTAAGACTAAATCCATTTCTGAAAAGGTAAACTACTAAAATGGTATAAAAAAATATAGAGCAATGCATTATCATTCTTTTAGCCATTGATTGAGATTTCCCTTAGAATCCTTAGTATCTATTTAATTAAGTATAAACCCATGCCAATGCATTAGGCATATAATCATGATGAGTCGTGCTAAACCCGACAAATTCTGCCGGTAAGGCCAAAAGGCATTTTTTTCATTCATTTTTTTATACCCTTAAATATTTAAAAAAAAAATCATAACATCATTTAAAAATACTTACTTATAAAAAAGAATGTATCGAGCCTAGGACAACTTTAATTATTCAATCATAATTGGCAAGAGAATCTTAATTGGATAATAATTAAGTACCCATTATCCAATCTAGTGAACAAAACATTAGTTCCACTTAACATAATTAGTCAGATTAGTGATCTGTGCGACACTTCTAATCTTTTTACAAGGAAAAACAAACTAAGGGTAGAAAAACTTAGGGATATTCCCCTCGAAAGTCCAATGGCACCATTTTCGATCTAAAAAATGGGATCTTCCTATTTTAATCTAGCTTTCATGTACATTAGAGAAAGAAACCAATGTAAAACAAAAGCAAAATCAATTAAAGTAGTACTTTTCCCAAAAATAAGAACAATTTCAACAAATATTTTAACCTGGTAAAGAAGCCAAGAAGATCAGCAACCTGAGGGACTTCCATCAAATTTGCCAGAGTCAGTCCCAAAAACAAAACAAACCCAATTAAATGCCTGCAAGTACGTTACTAGAAAGTAAGCAAACGAAGTAAGCTATTATAAGCAAAACCCATCAAAATCAAAATCAAGTTGATCATAAAATTAAAAATACTGAAAGATCAAAATGTGAATCGAATCGATTTCGAAGTTTTTGAAGATAAGAAACTGGCTTAATTTTGACGTACGTCCAAACGTTGAGTGTTTCGTTATGCCAACGAAATATGCTGAAGAGGGCTTCCTTGAGAGGCCAGTTGGCTCTATAGTAATGGAGAATGAATTCATTGTCCTTCATGTAATCCGGCAACTCCCAGAACGACACCAGAGTGAACCGCTTCGATTTTTCAGTACGGTCCAGTACATGATCCTTCTTCTTCTTCCTCTTTGTGTCATGATGATCAAGAGATGATGTTTGGTGGTGGGCTTGATCCATTGATTCTTTTCCTTTTCTCTTCTTCCAAACAGCTCCTAATTTGCTGTAACTCATTCGATCCCTAGCTGTACATGCAGTACTCACCAGAACGATCGAGTACTGAATTGGACCATGGCAGATCCTTTCAACACCTTTTAAGATTATAATCCAAAAAACAAGCCCTCTCTAGTCTCTCTCTAGTTAAAAGAACGCACAACTACCAACTGCCAAACATAAAGACTCTCTGGCTCTGTGTTGGGTTGGCGAAGGTACAGCAGCAGCCCTAGCTAGCATGGGTGGTAGTTGGTTAGTTGCTTAATATTAATTGATGATGTCTTCGATCGTGTGGTCACCTGCAACGACACATGGAAAAACAGATTAATTAATTAGTGAACCAGATGACCATAATAACCTGATGATGCCAAAACCACAACTTTGATCCATCGATTATGCTGAGACCCTACTTTCAAAAGTTACAACTCACAACAGCTGCGGCTACCGTACGTACGTATCATGTGCTTTGTTTTTCTGCATTTTTGGCTCCATATATCTATCTATATATATAGGTGATGCGTGAAGTATGCATGCAGTATTGGGGTTGCTTACATTCTTCATGGAAGCAACTTACATGTGTGTATGATTAAGTAACCGATGATCGATCCCCTTAATTTTGGTGATTGTTGGGTTACGCCAAGTTATTTATTAAAGAGGCAATTGAATTCCGATCGTTAGGTGCAGATTGGCAGTATTGAGCCAATTTCTTGTAGAAATGATATGCCAGATGGACTGATTTGACTATTTCTGATTAATAAAACGACTCTTTTCCCACCTAAATAGATGGAGATGTCAGAAAAAAGGACACGAATTGGTTAACTTCCGCATGATCCACACGTAAATTGTGATACTTAACTTGGTTGATTCATTAAGTTCCAGAAACTTGGCAATTCAAAGCAATTAATCCAATTACGTCTTAGATTGATTGATGTTTCTTTCTTGTTTACAGTTAAATTTCATTCTATTTCCTAGAAATATTAAAAGAAACATAAATGTCTCTTTTTATAATTGACACCGGAGGTCAAGAAACGGTTAGTGTCCCAACTAATTTCGGAGGTGTACATGTCATCGGTAAGAAGTTTTTCCCAAATGTACTTCAGATAATTCAAGAAAAAAATCTTTCGACCTATAGTGCTTAGACATTTTTTTCACTAATGAAAAATGACTTTGGTATAATCATAAAGAATTTAATGTTTTTGTTTTTGAAATAATAACATACTCTTTATCCCAATTAATAAAAAGAAAAAGATATAACACTCAGATGTCAACAGGCTAGGCTTTATTTGGTTACACAGATAAGATGAAATGTTTTGAATAATAATGAATAAAAAATTGTTATAATATTAATTTTATATTAAGATTTGAAAAAGTTAAATTGTTTATTATATTTTGTATGGAGATTTAAAAAAATTAAAGTAATGAATTGAGATGAGATGAAATAAAATTTTTTATTTTGGTTAACCAAGCGGAGGCTAAGTGTTTGCTTCCAAATCTTGTCTTCCTCTTAAGTTGGGGATCAGTTCAGCGATTTCTCATCTGATTTCCTATATATCTTCCAATTAAATAGCATTGATAATTGGTTGGGTAGGCACTACAACAATTTATTCCTTTAGTTGTCTAGCTGTCCAAATTGAATAATAAATATAAATACAGTATCAAACTCCAAAGGGCAGCAGGTCAAAAAGCGCCTAAACAGTTCAAATTCCCTGCACAATGTTGCACTCCTGTCATGCTAAATGGACCCTTCTTTAATAATTTCTTGCAAAACATGGAGATGCTTTCTCAACATGTTCATTTTGGGAAATTGGAAAGCCCAAGCTCATATATTGAATTACATGTGTTTCTTGTGTTTGCCATCGATTTGTGTTATAAGATTGTAATTGAATCAAGTTGGATCAAGCTGTATATAGCTTTGTCAAGCTCAATTATATTGAAACCAACATCGAGTTCGACTAGATTCTTTGGTCTTTGAGCTCGATTTCAGTAGAAAATTTCAGATTTGAATAATGCTAGATAATCGAGACTAAAACTTGAACAAAGTACTCTCACTCGAGTACTTGGTTCAACTTGAATCATTTATGTTTTTTTTTTAATTTATATTTTGAGAGATTAGAAACTAAAATAAAGTTTAATAAATAACAAATTTTATTAATTATTCAAAATAAACAATCAACTATACAAAATTAAAAATACCAATGCGAATACATTTTTTTTTCTTTTTTTTTCCCTTAGGTCCCGTTTGGATAGTGAAAGTGTTTCATCTCATCATTACAACTTTTTTAAATTCTCACAAAATATAATAAAAATTCAACCTTTTCTAATCCCTAACAATATTTTATTCAACTTTCATCTAAAACTATCTCATCTCATCTCACTTTCCAACTCGCACAAAATATCTTAACTACTTGTGTACACATCATACTGTATTATATCGATAACAACTACTATAATATGCATATATATAGTATACGTTTTTTTTTTATTCTGATTTCACTAAAATTTATACATATATAAATAAATATATATATATATACACAATGTATTTTAAGCAGACGTTCTAATTTCTTATGATTTCCCGCTTTGGATAATTCCTAAATTCGAATAGTACTCAACTAGTCCTGACTCCTGCTGCCCTGTATCTTCACTTCCGGCATCGGAGAAACATATACGCACATGTAGAACAAATGAAATCGGCGACCAGAAAGCAACCAAGTAGCTCTTTTTCTTTTATTCCCATTTTGTAGACTAATTCCGTGTTTTGCACAGAGAGAGAGAGAGGTGTGTCATCCCAGAAGCTCAGCAACCATATACATGTTACAAGTTACAACAGCCAGCTATACATGCAAACGGGAGAAAAGTAGGCTTCTTATTCAGAAACACACAGACCACTGAAAGTTTTAGATTGTAATACGAGGAAATTTAAAGGAAAGCATGAAAGAGAACGTTAAAGAATAAGGGAATTCTTATGAGGAAGTTGTAAAAACAGCAACTGCTGCCACCCTCTTACAGGCTCGCAAGAAATGAGGGCCTTCCATTGACAAGTAATGAGGATACGCTTGCAACTACTAACCTTTGAGAAGACCTAGTTTTTCCAAGGCAGCCCGGATATCATCATCGCTACCACACTCTTCAATTGTCTGAACAAGGCTGTCGGATGGCAAGACATCCGAAAGTGGGTAGCTTCTGTTACCATGAAGTTGAGAAACGTCATTGCTACAAGTTCCCTTTAATACTACACTTTTGTGAAGCCCACCGAGCAATCCTTCGTAATCCGTGTCCCCACATTCTCCAACAAAAACAACCATCTTTGAAAGCTCCACACCCCACCGAACATATAGATACCTGAAGAAAATTCCAGGCTTGGATATATTATGCAAGGAAGTTTCAAGCTTGTGATATCGTGATATCATGCAAGGAAGTCTGGGGCTTTGATACTAAGGAATAGGAAAAACCATTAGAAGTTCAAACCTCAGCCTTCTTATGAAACATGCAATGGGCCAGTTCCACCACTCAATAGGTGGCCCCAAAGATCTTTAAAATTCGTCGATTCAACCATGAAGGAACAGCTCATGGTTGCCAATTTACTAATTCACAATTTTTCCTATCATGTAAATGAAAGCAGTTTTGGAATTCTAAACAAGTACACACACACACACACACACACACTTATATATATATATATTGTCTAACACCGATATGATTTACCAAAAGAATTGTAGATGGACCTTTACTCCAAAATCTATTTCTTTTCATACCAAAGCAAAAAGTCACGACTGCCATGCATTATTCGTGAACTTTTCACAATCCATTTATTGGCATGAAAATTAATTAGATCTTGAGTTATGAGTTTTTCAACCATGGACAAGAGAATACACTTTGTTTAAAGCAACAGAGAGGGGGAGTTCAACCATTGGATCTCACCCATGAGATACGACAATCAATGCCATTGGGCCAAGGGCCACTGGTAATATTAGAAGGCACTTAACCAACTCAAGTCATGATTCTTGAAGATCTAGAAGTGTATGATTTCAGAGAGGAAAAAAGAGAGTTGCAAAATCTTTAATCTACATTGTAAAAAATAATTAAGCTACTAATAAAATAATAAAAAAATAATATACCTAAGGGCCTGGGAACGAGATGCCAGAACAGGAATCACATTAAGCCTGGTCCCATTTTGACCACAAATAACATGGCAACGCAGAGCCTGAATTCTCAGCCACTTCCTAAGCTCCTTCACAGGAGGTAGCTGCAACGATAATATCAAAAGAAATCAAAGATGATTCTCATTATGTAACCTCAACAGTAGTGCACTCATACATGTGAAACCACTCGAAATTTTAAAAATAATAGAAAAAATAAAAAAATAAATTCAATCTCCATTCAAGTACAGACAATATCACCTGTTTAACCCACAATTCCCAGCTAAAAGCAAAACAAAAAAAATTACCATTCCGGGCTTTTGCACTTTAAAAGCATAACAGTAATTTGTTGAAAGTTGTTCAGCGGTAGTAACCAGCTGTGCCTCATTCCCAGTATTCTTATCAGTTATAGATGCGGCCCAACGAACCAAAGCCTTCCTCAATCCTTCTGCACCCCAACGGTATTCGATATGTGAGTGGTAATATAAGTCAACGACGAAGGGTCCATCCTCTGGGTTAAGAGATGAATAGTAGAGATCACTGCCACTGTTGCAAATGAAAGCATCAAAATCATTAGGATTCAAGCCCCCCAAGACCAAGATTTCATATATCTCAGATATGGTCAAGGATGTTGACAGTATGAACCCTACAGAGCCTTCACTCCTCCCCTGTTCCGCAGCTTTAAAAACCTTTCTGACAGTTTCGAGTAGACCTGTATCACTATCACCATCCACAGCAATGACAAAGAGATATTTCCTCCTCCTCAATGCTGGAAACCTCCCAGCACTACTATTTTGATCTGCTTTCTCTGTGGACCCAGCCTTTCGCGCATCCTTTGAAATGCCCTTTGACCATGTCAGAACAGCAGTCTCTAATTTACTACCCCTATCAGCAGCATTTCCTTCAGATTCTGAAGAAATATCATTTCCACCAGCTCCACTCTTTTCCCCATCGAATGAAAATTTTAAGTTCAAAGATAGATCCCTCAAAGAGAGATCCTGCATATCTCTCAAGGAATCTCCTTGTGACTCTGATTCTGAATTTTCATCTTCATCATCATTTCTTTGCCACTGTGGATACCTTGCTTTGCAACTTGCTATTCGAGATAGGTATGTCTTGCAATGCTCTGGCCATGAAAATAGATGAATATTTTTTAAACCATTCTGCTGGCATCTTGCCCAAAGCTGTTTATCTGCAACAAGCTTTAAAAGAGCATCTGCAATGGACTGCTGATCATGGGGATCCACTAGAAGACCATTGTCAAGTACCTGTGAACCTCCAATCAGTTTAAGGACACTGGTTGAACCTCCTCCATTTCTGTTTTACATAATAGACATACAATCTACTACCAAATACAACCAACTAGTAGGCTTACCCGATGTATATCAACAGGACCTCCATTTTTGGTGGCAACAATAGGCAAACCATAAGCTGATGCCTGTGGCAAAAGACGAGCAGGAGTTATACTGGTTTTGTATTTTGACTGGTCTGAGAAAGATTAAATCTTCTCAAGTACAAAACAAGCACCTCTAGTAGTGTAAGCCCAAATGGCTCCATGAAAGCTGGATTAATGAAAACCCCCTGCATTCAAATAGGAATGAAAACTCCAATAAAAATTACTGCAAAAACGCATCTCCACAAGTGCAATAAAAACATCCATTATCATCAGAGCACTAATTAATTAAAAAATAAATAAACTGGAGCACAGCGGTCATATCAAATTCTAATATCACTAGATACCAAAATAACCACAGTTGGGAAAAATCAACAGTTATAGTTCCAGATATCTTTAAAAAAATGTAGAGTGCAGTCCCTGTAGGACTTCATGACTCTGGCAAAAATGAATCAAGTAAGAAAACATATATAGTCAGCTGACTGCACACCGCACAGCTTCATAGGTGGACTATATCAACATGCCATTTTTCCTAATTAAAGCCTAAGGTGAAACCATCTCTCATCTCAATCTGATACAACTGATATATGAACTAGAAGGAGCACCTTTGTCTTTGCTGCTAGACGATATATGTCAGGAACTTCAGACTGTTTGTGGTGTTTGGGGTATGCCACTTGCCCATAGAGATCATATTTGTCAATAAGCTTAAGCACCGAGAGAAGAACAGAAGAATTTGTGCTTGACATTTCATCAATTCCATCTCGGTTACCCATAATAAGCGTCTGCATAGTACAGAGAGAGAAAAGGTACAGGACGCAAAACAAGGTACATATCAATTTTAAAAAATCAGCACAATGAATAATATTTCTTCACCAAACAAGTGTCATGAGGTGATCCAACATACAAGGTTAGCAAGCTCCCTTAGTGGACGGCATTCTCCAAATGCTTTGACCAAAGTTGTGATGTTCTTTTTGGGATCTGCTCTAGCAAGGGCAAGTATCATAGGCTTGCGAGGGTTGGTAAAGAAGCGCATTATCTGTAAAATATTGAGTTTAAGAATGGCACAAATTCACCAACCGAATAGACTATGAAACATCTAGTCTTAAGAACATTTAATGGATCAGGATATCTTCAAGCATCTATTGGCTTCCATCTAGGACACATCAAAGTAATAACAAAAGGAGTCATTTGAACCTCGGACCAGATATGTGGATCTGGAGATGCAGGATGATCCTCAGTTCCTTCTATCTCCCCATCCATATCACCACATTGAGGAATAATATGATGGAACTCCATTCCAGGAGGAATTACCTGCAAAGATGTACAAAATGATAAAATATACTAACGTATAAGGAAATTTACCTAACAAATGTCAGCATAACATGACAGGAATAGGACCCCATTTTCGTATATGACATTTTAACTATTACTTTGAATCAGGATGGTAAACAAAACGCTGCCTGTCTTCCAAACTCAATTTGAGCAAGCATCTCAATCCTCCCTAAGGGCCTTGTAATGACCAGAAAATGAAGCCATCTAGAGCCGTCACAGTTGTCCAAGCTACGTTCACATGTCGTACACAAATTAAAGCTTCCTTTTTATCTTGAGGTGAAGCAAGAAAAAAGTATACCACCTCTTTGCATCCTCTAACATAAACATGGGGCAATTCACTCAGGATTCTTTTTTTCTTTTAACTCAGTCAAAGAAACCATAGCTCAGGATCTATGAATGGCAGCTTCATAGCGGGAAACTCTAACATGTCTAACATTTAATCAAGAAAAATCAACTACTGCTTCCACAACGATATAAAACTCCCGTTACTTACCTCCATGCGAGGCATGAACCTGCCATAACAGCTAACATTACGCTTGATCCTTGCCCGTAATTTACGCTGCAGCACTGGATCAAAACCATCATACAAACGCCATTGCTCCTCTATCTCCTGTCTAGTGCTGGTTATGACTATTTCAGAGGCATCAAGGGATAACTCCTCAGCCTCTATCCGACGCATAATTTTGTATGTCGTGTTTATCTCATCCTTGGATTGGCGGCCTTGCTTTAAAAGTTGTTCCAACTTGTCTCGGCCAAGTGAGTGGCCAGTAAAAAGCATTGGTACATTCAAAGCACCAGATAAAAGAGCAACAGAGTCACCTGCATCTGCATAATGCCCATGGATGGCAACAGGCCAGATTGGATGCCCACCACCTATTTGCTCACCCAAAACTTTGGACATCTGTATTATGTGATTAAGTGCACCATCAACGAATTCTGGGATGTATGGCCACAGAAGTTCCTTGGGAATATATTTATCTTTTGGACCAAATGGTATTCGAATAATATAGGCACCACTGCTCTCTCCCATGTCATCCATGTAACCTTCTGAGTTTCTTGGAGTTAGCATCTCCGTGGGTTCACCATAACTCCAATCTACTTCTGGTGAAGATACTTGTCTAGTCAACAAATCAACTCGATACACCCCTGGCATTGAGCCCAAGGCCCTTGCAAGTTCCACAACATACTTAACCTAAAACAACAAAAACCAAGATCATTCAGAAATCAACATAAGCTATGTATTAATGTATACAATGCAACCGCAAATATATGATCAGGAGCACATTGACAACTGAGATTTCAACATCTAAAGATTACCTGACCACCAGTATCAGAATCACGACCAAGCTCCATATTTTCACCCCGTATAAGACCATGAAGGCTGCACAGATACTAGTTGTTACAAAAATAACTAAAAAACATCATGCGTACAACAGAGATATCAAAAAGTTCGTACACCTCAACATTGAGTATTATAATTATATCAATTATCATTACAGAATGTGTATGCTTAGTTTCTCTTCAGCAGCAACTCAATTGATGCTTAAGAATAGTTAAGGTACATAAAACAGAAGTTGTAAGCAATATTTTTAATACAATGTAATAGAGCAACACCAGGTATTCCATTCACAATCCTGTTGCAGGCCAAATGTGATGAATTAAAGTTCAGTTCATGCCTTACTAGTACTATGTACAAGTTTTTTCCTTTCTGTTGAGCAGCCCATGTCTCCATTGCATCAACAGAGCTGATTCTTGGCAATCTGAGTCTGTTGCTCTCACCATGAGTTGATATGTCACTAACTACATCTCCTTTCTCTCCCTCTGATAAGTCTTCAGACATATCAGCAGCTACTTCTCTGCGGCCCCGTTCCCGTTCAAGACGACGTTTAGCCATTCTTTGGGCTTCTTCTCCCTCATGCTACAATAAGAAAACAATAGATAGGACCAGTACATGATGTCTTCTTCAAATATATACAAGCCCCGTGCAAGTTCTTTAAAAAAAAAAAAAAGTGCACCCCACCAGAAAAACTCACTTTTTCTTGGTGGGGTCCACATTTTTACAAAAAGCCTGTACAATTGGGGCTTATACCTAGCATTACTCATCTAAAAAATAGTTTGAAAAGCCATAGTTGAGAACGAGTTCAAGGTTCCCTGCCACCCACCATCTTTAACATAAGACATCCCAACTTCTTGTCATTATAGATTCAAGTTGTAAAAGATTGGCAGAGTAATAATTTGTAAGACAAATAGGATTAAAACTAGGCACTCCTTCCAAAGACTACAATTAATACCAACAGAATTCCTTTTTTCATTTTTTTTTATAGGTAAAAATAAAATTTTATTGATATAAGTGGCATCACCCAACAGAATTCAAATGTCATGGATTGCCAATACTTTGCATTCTGCAATACCACTCAAAATAAAAAGTACGAGATTTCAAATTCTCCAACAAAATTTGCAAAAGAGTACCAAGTTCTTCAAAAAATAGTATCAGTATCTGTACCGGTCAGTGGTCAGCAATTTGAAATTCCAAATGGAGAAAATAAATCCATTGAAATAATGTTTTAGAAAAAAAAGAACGAAATTACGGTGAATCAGAATCCCTTCTGATATCAGAATCAACCGGCCAATCAGAACCATACCAGTGCACAAACTTTTACATCAAACTCTGCACAGACTAATTTTGCGTACTACATGAACAAATATACACAAATGCACAAAGTCCATCAAGCACCTTCACCTGTACTTCACATATACCAAAAATATTTCATTTCAATAAAACAAACGATAACTTCGATTCGGGTAAATCCAATGACAAGAAGCAAGCAACTCAAGCCAGTAATCCAAATAAATGAAAAGATAGTAATCAAATTATTTTCTTAGAAGGAAAAAAAAAGGAACCTGCTTTTTCTGGCGAGCCAGGTTCCAAATCCTCCAGCTCAGATTTTCCAATCTTGTGTTCCTCTCCTGCGGACTCCTCGTCGCCGCAGCCTACATCACACGCCTCATCGTGAATTGCATATTAAGGGCCACATAGAAATAGTCACCGAGAGAGAGAGAGAGAGAGAGGGAGAGAGAGAATCATATGAGGTAAAGAGATGTGCACCGACCCGAACCCAGGAGCGGTGGAGATCGGTCTCATCGAAGCCGGTGATGACCTCCTCAACGAAGTAGCGGGTGGGGCTGAAGTGGCCTCGCTCTCTGAGCAGTAGAGAGGACTTGGCGCTGTCTAGGCCAGGACCCACGTCCAGGATTGCTTCCAGGTAGCTGTTTATCCAATCATTCCCGGCCATTCTGCACCCTTTTCCCTCTGGACCTCCCGGCGAATTCCTCTGCTCAGCTGTACGGGACAGCTAAAAAAACAGACACACACAGGGGGGAAGAAAACAAAATCGGCTTCGGAGTTTTTGTCAGTTTTACCTGAATGCTGTGGCTGATATACCCTTTACGACACTGTGATCCAACGATATGGATACAAAAAAATTTAGAACCAGATTGCTGAAACCATCTAATTTAGACAAAAATTAAAAAAATAGAATTTATCAGATCTCTATGGATGAAAGATTTACACGTGTAATATGGCAGATAAAAAAAATATGTTGAACAAAAATTATAAAAAAAATATCTTATAAGTCGGCAGTAAACCATCCTTATATATTATAATTATCAGGAATGCATGATTAATACAATTTTAAGACGTCCGAGTCTTGTATATTTTTTAAAAATATATAAAGTTCACTATTATAAATATAATTTTTTATATAAATCTTAAATTTATTCATTTTTTTCAAAAGTAATGTTCAAAATTTACCTATTATAAGATTGTAAATATCATTTTTTTTGTAATTATAAGCAAAATTACAATAGGCTATTAAGACTATGTTTGGATGTTTAGTTGAGCTGAGTTTTTTATAAATAGTAATGAGTTGAGTTAGTAGAATGAGTTATGTGGAGTCATCTAATATGAATTTAGATGTGTTTAGATATCAAGATGAGTTTAAAAATATTTATGAGAAGTTGAAAAAGGTTGTAGGTCCACATATAAAGAGATGTTGAGTTGAAAAAAAATTATGAGTTCCACGTATAAAAAGATTTTGAGTTAAGATAAATTTAATAATTTGATAATTGAGTATTTTGAAGTTAGACTCAACATAAAATTAAATTAACTGAATTAATCTCAATTAAGTCTAACAACCAAACGAGTCCCAATCTCCATTTCAAGCCATGGTATCAAAGGACCCAAATAAATAAGATAAAAAATAATATTACAACTATTTCACAACCATTTTTATTTTTTACAATTTTTTTATAATTATTTTACAACTCATTTTATAAATAATTAATAATTATGCAGATTTATTACAAATAACTTCAATTTGACATAATTACCTTTCCTTTGAAAGAGTTGTAAAAGAATGGTAAGTTCATCAATTTTCTACCTAAGTTTTATTAATAATTTTAGTTGTAACATTGCCTAATCTTAATAAAGGTAAGGAATTTAATGAATGAGAAATTCTACTTCCATTTTATTGAAAACATATTTTTTTCTAAATCTTGAAAATATGAATACTCAGCTGTTTGGAAGTGAAGTTTCCATGTCCATGGAATCATGGATTCTTTTATCTTTTTACTAGGAAATATCTATTATAATAGTAACGATGAATATCTTAAATCAGGAATGCTAAAGTCACATGTGAGGATCTTGACCGGGGATTCCGATTGTATTTTTTTTTATTTAATAATTAATGAAGTATTTTTTTAATTATATTTTAATTTTTTTAATAATTAAAAATATTTAAAAAAATAAAATAAATAAAATAAAAATTACACTGTCGGGATCCGCACGTGTGAGTGTAGAGGCACTCATCTTAAAAATGGCATTTCACAAGTTGTTCTCTCTTCCGAACAACATCACAAATATTCATGGGGAAAAAATCAGCATCACAGTTCTTAAACTATTTTATACAGATAATTTCACCTTTTTCTACAAAATTTCAACTCCAAGATACACGTACACCAACCAATATTCGGATATTCCTNCGAACTCGACTCACCTCCACCACCGCACCTCTTCTTCTCTCTCGGTGAAATCCCAAATCCCCATGTTGCATGATGCTCCTCTTCCGTAGCCTTTGTATTTCTTTCATTTTGATGTTGTTTTCAGCCTTCCCATAATGCTCATGCCCATTTATGATGTTTTTCCAAAACACCATTTTTTATTAGATTGGGTTTTGATGGGGTGGGCATAGTTTTAAATGAGACTTGTGTTTAAAATTAGTTTGGGCTGGTTATATTAGCCCAAACACCTTATTTTTCCAGAACGTACTTAGGAATTTAAATTATGTAATTTAAATTATGTTATTAAGTTCTTTTATAAATCATGTTACATCGGTAAGTTATAAGGACATTAAAGTATATTTTAAAGTATACTATTGAGTCTATTATTTTAGTTAATATTTCAATTGTCTATTTAGTTGGATTTTTAATAAAATTATTATGTTATATTTAAATAGAAAATCAAGGAATATTTTATGAGCTTTAAAAAATATTACTATCTATTAATCTTAGTATAACTGAATATTTATTAAAAGATCTCTATGGTATGATTTTTAAGTTGTTAAATGCTACAATACATTTTCTAGAAACGTTAGTGACGTCTATCATCTCGTATAGGTGACAAGCGAAGTAGGAATCAAGAAGCAGTGTTAAGAGGTAAGTAGCATGATCATAATTACATATGTGCTGTAATTATTCTGCTTGTACATGAAAAATCTGATGTTCACTTACGCTTCGAGCCAAGTCAAGGTTAGATCCCTTTTCATGAATCTCGATGAATTACGATGATATGCTTGTGATGTTATGATGGTATGGATTGTTAGATGGATGAGATATTATGAAAATCATCATGTATACCATGTAATGTCCATATAATACTTAGATCATGTATGCCATATAATGTTCATGTAATGTTTAGATCATGTATGCTATGCAATGTTTAAATCATGTTATGCCATGCATATGTTATGCGATGCGGTGTAAAACTCACATCAACTAACCATGTATAATGTTATGCCATGCACAAGAGTATGCCATGCTAAGAAAAGTTCATGAAATCAAACATGGTCTCATGCATTACAAACAATATTAAGAAAACACATGACTGATGAGTAAACTTTAAAATTAAGCTTTATGTTATGGATAAATGTGCAAGCCACAGACTCAAGTGTGGTCTATCACATGAAAGATATGATGTTTTGAAGTGACACGGATCCAAGCGTATTTTATCACAGGTTATGATATGCGATGTCACAAACTCAAGTGTGATTTACCATATGCTAAGTGATACATGGATTCAAGTGTGTTTCACTACATGTTATGATACGTAAGATGATTGCATGGACTCAAGCGTGGTTCCCATGTGTTAAGTGATAACAGAAACCAAGCGTGTATCACTACATGATATGATATGTTATATGGTGCCACGGACCCAAGCGTGGTTCACTTTAGGTCACGATAAGTATATGCGGTCAACGATAATTGGATTGATTCACAGATGTAATAATGACCACTAATAAGTAAAAGAAAAAATGAATAAGTCATGTATGATTGTTAGGCAACGTATGGAGTGAGTCTTTCGTGCATCATGTTACATGAAATTCTACGATGTTGTTAATTACGCATATGTTATGGTACATTAAAGTTTTATAAATCAAGCCTAATATTAAGCTAAGTTAAGTTTACATTATGATATGCTATTATTGAGTGTTCGATTCATTTGTTTTTTGTCTTTATATTTTATTGTCTCAGATGTTGGTTGCGAGGATGCAGAGCTGGAGTAGATTAGTTCAGAGACCTAGATTGGAATAAGTGTTATTTCCATAAAGACTTAGTTTATGATTATAATATTTGAATAGGTGATCACCACGTAGAACTAGTTTATGCTTTTCATTATGTTTTAGCTTTAGGCTATCAAAGATTGTTACGTTGAGTTAGTTAATGATTCAATAAATGAGGTAATTTCATAACTTCGAATTTCTTTACTAAGCATTATGTTATGAATGTTCGTAATATTCTTGATCTACGGGAAGGGGTGTTACAGTATCATAAAACATCAATATCTCCATATTAAAAGAAGATAATCCTACAGCTTTATGAGGTTTTGTTTCTTTTTGTTAAAAAAAAAAAGGCTTCATAGAGCATGAAAAAATGTTTGTTACGACATTTGATTATTCACAACAAGTCTTAGGCAAGAATTATTCATTTTTGAAAAATCAAACACATGATGCATGATGCTCATCCATTATCATGACATGTTTTGGCTTTGATAAAATGGAAATATCAGGTGCACAACCAACCCCAGTTTATGTTTTATGAACCATCCACAAAAAAGAAAAAGAAAAGGAAAAAGCAAAACAAGAAAGGAAAAGGAAATAGTCATTCCCTCCAAACAGTCACGAAACTATATCCTTGAAGTGGTCATTCTCAGCTCTGTGGTATAGAGAAATGGAACTCGCTAGAACTCTGGTAATTTGATTTCAAAGCTTGACAAAATGGGCATTGATCATTGGAGATGTGGAAAGAGGGCATAAGAAAAGAAAAGAATCTATTTTCAAGTAAGTTCATTGGTCCTATGTGCTTAATTATTAGATGATTAAATTAATATAAACAAAAGTAATGTGAGATTTAGTCATGCGTCATCATCATCACAAACTATGAAACCATTGGCAAATCACAACAAATGACAAGAAACCCAAAAGTAGAAGGATAAAAAATCACAAATACAAATCACAATAAATGACAATAAATCACCTTGCAAGTAGAATTCCTCTTTCAAGCTCAAATAAGAAATCTAGGGTTCCTCAAGAGACCACTCAATTGGACTTCACAAGTGAGCGTGAGAACAGAGTGACCAGACCTGGGAGTTGCCAAGATCAATTGTGAAATAGATTGCCTTTAACTTGTAGTTTGAAGAACAAGAGAGAGAGAGAGAGAGAGAGAGAGAGAGAGAGAGAGAGAGAGAGAGAGAGAGAGAGAGAGAGAGAGAGAGAGAGAGAGAGAGGGCTTAAATGACTTTAAACGGCAGCCCGGTAGTCACTGGCAGTGATGGATCTCGGTTAGGGATGCTAGGGTTTCATTATTTCGGGTCGGGGCGGGGCGGGGAGAGGAGACTGTAGATGAGAGAGAGAGAGAGAGAGAGAGAGAGAGAGAGAGGGAGGACTTCCCAAGGGTTTAATTATAATTTGCAAATAACGATGTCATTTTGCAACAAAATTCCTGTATTTTAAAAAGTATTCGATTATGGATAATTGGGTTAAAAAGGGGAATTGGAATCGAGTTTGGTTCAATCCGAATTGATAACTGTTCGGATTCACCCGATTTCTAGATTTTAGACTGGACAAAAAAAAAAAAAACTGATTCGATTCTACGCCCCTATTAATAATTTTGCAGCTATCTTATAGATGTCACATTTTCCTTCTAAATGGTATATATAAGAAGGAATATTCATCATTAAAAAAAGGGAAGGAATATTCATAATTAAAAAAGGAAAGAAAGAAGGAATATTCGTCATAGAAGGATGATCCTTGTAAATATAAAGTAGCACCATGATTGGGTTTGACCCGACCCATTAGGGAGTTGAGATGTATTTGTTCATGATATTTGCAGTAAACTACAATGAATTTGTCAATCCTCTGCCGACAATTATAAAAAGGTCTAAGACTTTATTCGGTATCTTTGATTTCTAGTAAATTACCTTTGATTTTTGGTGTATAATCAAAGCTATTCAATTATAATAACTGCATATATACATTTATTCAAGTTTGTAAACAAAGCTATCATTCATCTTTGGTATATTACTTTTGAAGTTTCGATATTTCATAAAAATAAATTCATAGATTTATATGACTTCGGCTAATTGGTTACACAATACTAAAAATCTCAACTCAACTCATTATTATAATTTTTTTAAATTTTCATACAAAATATAATAAACAATTTAACTTTTTAAAATCTCAATACAAAATTAATATTAAAAAATTATATTATAATAATATTTTATTCATTACTATTTAAAATATCTCATCTGTAAACAAACGGGGCTTCATATTCATAATATAAGTTAGATTATCTTATAATAATAGTAATTTTACAATCTAAGTAATATATCAAATATATCAGTTTATAATTTTATTTTTATAGAATTTTTTTTGAAGAAAATATTTTTCTCCTATTTATTTATTTAGTCATTTTTTTATATAAAAATATCGTAAAAGAGATCTAGAATAAGGATATCCCATTCCTTACTCTAAGAAAAGTGTGAAAGTAAAAGGATATCCCATTCCTTACTCTAAGAAAAGTGAAAGTAAAAAAAATCAGCATCACAGTTCTTAAACTATTTTATACGGATAATTTCACCTTTTTCTACAAAATTTCAACTCCAAGATACAGGTACACCACCCCCATATTCGGATATTCCTTTTACTTTCACTTTTCTTAGAGTAAGGAATGGGATATCCTTATTCTAGATCTCTTTTACGATATTTTTATATAAAAAAATGACTAAATAAATAAATAGGAGAAAAATATTTTCTTCATAAAAAAATTCTATAAAAATAAAATTATAAACTGATATAGTTTGATATATTACATTAGATTGTAAAATTACTATTATTATAAGATAAATCTAACTTATATTATGAATATGAAGGCCCCGTTTGGTTTTACAGATGAGATATTTTAAATAGTTATGAATAAAATATTATTATAATATAATTTTTTAATATTAATTTTGTATTGAGATTTAAAAAAAGTTAAATTATTTATTATATTTTGTATAGAGATTTGAAAAAATTATAATAATGGATTGGGTTGAGATTTTTAATATTGTATAATCAATCCGACCGAAGTCATATAAATCTATGAATTTATTTTTATGAAATATCGAAACTTCAAAAGTAATATACCAAAGATGAATGATAGCTTTGTTTACAAACTTGAATAAATGTATATATGCAGTTATTATAATTGAATAGCTTTGATTATACACCAAAAATCAAAGGTAATTTACTAGAAATCAAAGATACCGAATAAAGTCTTAGACCTTTTTATAATTGTCGGCAGAGGATTGACAAATTCATTGTAGTTTACTGCAAATATCATGAACAAATACATCTCAACTCCCTAATGGGTCGGGTCAAACCCAATCATGGTGCTACTTTATATTTACAAGGATCATCCTTCTATGACGAATATTCCTTCTTTCTTTCCTTTTTTAATTATGAATATTCCTTCCGTTTTTTTTAATGATGAATATTCCTTCTTATATATACCATTTAGAAGGAAAATGTGACATCTATAAGATAGCTGCAAAATTATTAATAGGGGCGTAGAATCGAATCAGTTTTTTTTTTTTTTGTCCAGTCTAAAATCTAGAAATCGGGTGAATCCGAACAGTTATCAATTCGGATTGAACCAAACTCGATTCCAATTCCCCTTTTTAACCCAATTATCCATAATCGAATACTTTTTAAAATACAGGAATTTTGTTGCAAAATGACATCGTTATTTGCAAATTATAATTAAACCCTTGGGAAGTCCTCCCTCTCTCTCTCTCTCTCTCTCTCTCTCTCTCTCTCATCTACAGTCTCCTCTCCCCGCCCCGCCCCGACCCGAAATAATGAAACCCTAGCATCCCTAACCGAGATCCATCACTGCCAGTGACTACCGGGCTGCCGTTTAAAGTCATTTAAGCCCTCTCTCTCTCTCTCTCTCTCTCTCTCTCTCTCTCTCTCTCTCTCTCTCTCTCTCTCTCTCTCTCTCTCTCTCTCTCTCTCCTTGTTCTTCAAACTACAAGTTAAAGGCAATCTATTTCACAATTGATCTTCAGCAACTCCCAGGTCTGGTCACTCTGTTCTCACGCTCACTTGTGAAGTCCAATTGAGTGGTCTCTTGAGGAACCCTAGATTTCTTATTTGAGCTTGAAAGAGGAATTCTACTTGCAAGGTGATTTATTGTCATTTATTGTGATTTGTATTTGTGATTTTTTATCCTTCTACTTTTGGGTTTCTTGTCATTTGTTGTGATTTGCCAATGGTTTCATAGTTTGTGATGATGATGACGCATGACTAAATCTCACATTACTTTTGTTTATATTAATTTAATCATCTAATAATTAAGCACATAGGACCAATGAACTTACTTGAAAATAGATTCTTTTCTTTTCTTATGCCCTCTTTCCACATCTCCAATGATCAATGCCCATTTTGTCAAGCTTTGAAATCAAATTACCAGAGTTCTAGCGAGTTCCATTTATCTATACCACAGAGCTGAGAATGACCACTTCAAGGATATAGTTTCGTGACTGTTTGGAGGGAATGACTATTTCCTTTTCCTTTCTTGTTTTGCTTTTTCCTTTTCTTTTTCTTTTTTGTGGATGGTTCATAAAACATAAACTGGGGTTGGTTGTGCACCTGATATTTCCATTTTATCAAAGCCAAAACATGTCATGATAATGGATGAGCATCATGCATCATGTGTTTGATTTTTCAAAAATGAATAATTCTTGCCTAAGACTTGTTGTGAATAATCAAATGTCGTAACAAACATTTTTTCATGCTCTATGAAGCCTTTTTTTCTTTAACAAAAAGAAACAAAACCTCATAAAGCTGTAGGATTATCTTCTTTTAATATGGAGATATTGATGTTTTATGATACTGTAACACCCCTTCCCGTAGATCAAGAATATTACGAACATTCATAACATAATGCTTAGTAAAGAAATTCGAAGTTATGAAATTACCTCATTTATTGAATCATTAACTAACTCAACGTAACAATCTTTGATAGCCTAAAGCTAAAACATAATGAAAAGCATAAACTAGTTCTACGTGGTGATCACCTATTCAAATATTATAATCATAAACTAAGTCTTTATGGAAATAACACTTATTCCAATCTAGGTCTCTGAACTAATCTACTCCAGCTCTGCATCCTCGCAACCAACATCTGAGACAATAAAATATAAAGACAAAAAACAAATGAATCGAACACTCAATAATAGCATATCATAATGTAAACTTAACTTAGCTTAATATTAGGCTTGATTTATAAAACTTTAATGTACCATAACATATGCGTAATTAACAACATCGTAGAATTTCATGTAACATGATGCACGAAAGACTCACTCCATACGTTGCCTAACAATCATACATGACTTATTCATTTTTTCTTTTACTTATTAGTGGTCATTATTACATCTGTGAATCAATCCAATTATCGTTGACCGCATATACTTATCGTGACCTAAAGTGAACCACGCTTGGGTCCGTGGCACCATATAACATATCATATCATGTAGTGATACACGCTTGGTTTCGTGTTATCACTTAACACATGGCGAACCACGCTTGAGTCCATGCAATCTGTTGGTAATTTGGACCTTCCAAATTCACCCCCACAGGATCTACCCTTTGCAGGAGTAACAAAAAAAATAGAGAAATAATAACAACACAAGAAATTTACGTGGAAACTTCAAAACAGGAGAAAAACCACCAGACCCAGAGAAGAAAATCTACTATGTGAAAAATTATTACAATCACACAATTTCTCTCCTCACCCCAATCACACCCACAAAGCTTTCCCCACTAGTAAAACTTTAACTCACACCTCTTCCCATTTTATAAAAATGGATAACAGAGGAATTTAACTAGAGTCAAAAGTTACTAACTAAGCATTTGACTGGTGCACTTAAACTAAGAGGCTAAGCCTCTTATTTATAATTGAAAACTATGCCCCTTAATTCACATCCCACCGGTGTGGGACTAAACAAAGGAGCACAAGTCAACAATCTCTACCTTGCGACTTTGACTGGTCCCACAGTCAAGCTCCACCTCAATGAAGATCTTCATAACTTCTGCTATCATGCTTCACCATAAAAGCATATCCACTCAGAATAAACCAATTCCAAGTATTTCACTTCGGCCCATGTCGAAAACAATCTTGCTGAAAATTATGGTGTAACTTCCACATTTGGCTTTCTTGGAAGTTCATCAGCCATCGACATGAATTTCCACCACACACCCTGTATCAATGCCAAACCAATGTCTGTGTGCAAACTTGTGGACATGCTAACATTAACACATCCTCTATCATGGCAACTTTGGGAATTAACGGCATGCCACGAGGACGTACATGTCTCTTTTTCCATGGAGAAAGACACAACATTAGCATCAATACCAGTATCTCCATTTACTTACTTGGAGCCACTTGCCGAACCTGCTCCTTGTACTAGCCGTTTCACCAGTCGCTAGTATCACTGCTGACTTCAGGGGTTGATCTGCCCTTCAACGCCTTGTGTAAACCAATTTCTCCACCTTAAATCTGACAAGATTTAAAGGCTTACTTCCTGACATTACTTTGATGAATTTACCGTAGAAATGAATAGTACCTCACTAAGTCAGTTCCCAGGAAAAATTGGAGGGTCACAATGGACACACATTTCCAATCTCCTAGACAGAACCTCCTTAGACTATACGTATCCACACTACCACACCAAAACTCCACCCCACAAAAAGAACCTAGTGGCTCTGATACCAATTGTTTGTAATTTGGACCTTCCAAATTCACCCCCACAGGATCTACCCTTTGCAGGAGTAACAAGAAAAATAGAGAAATAATAACAACACAAGAAATTTACGTGAAAACTCCAAAACAGGAGAAAAACCACCAGACCCAGAGAAGAAAATCCACTATGTGAAAAATTGTTACAATCACACAATTTCTCTCCTCACCCCAATCACACCCACAAAGCTTTCTCCACTAGTAAAACTTTAACTCACACCTCTTCCCATTTTATAAAAATGGACAATAGAGGAATTTAACTAGAGTCAAAAGTTACTATCTAAGCATTTGACTGGTGCACTTAAACTAAGAGGCTAAGCCTCTTATTTATAATTGAAAGCTATGCCCCTTAATTCACATCCCACCGGTGTGAGACTAAACAAAGGAGCACAAGTCAACACAATCATCTTACATATCATAACATGTAGTGAAACACACTTGAATCCGTGTATCACTTAGCATATGGTAAATCACACTTGAGTTCGTGACATCGCATATCATAACCTGTGATAAAATACGCTTGGGTCCGTGTCACTTCAAAACATCATATCTTTCATGTGATAGACCACACTTGAGTCTGTGGCTTGCACATTTATCCATAACATAAAGCTAATTTTAAAGTTTACTCATCAGTCATGTGTTTTCTTAATATTGTTTGTAATGCATGAGACCATGTTTGATTTCATGAACTTTTCTTAGCATGGCATACTCTTGTGCATGGCATAACATTATACATGGTTAGTTGATGTGAGTTTTACACCGCATCGCATAACATATGCATGGCATAACATGATTTAAACATTGCATAGCATACATGATCTAAACATTACATGAACATTATATGGCATACATGATCTAAGTATTATATGGACATTACATGGCATACATGATGATTTTCATAATATCTCATCCATCTAACAATCCATACCATCATAACATCACAAGCATATCATCGTAATTCATCGAGATTCATGAAAAGGGATCTAACCTTGACTTGGCTCGAAGCGTAAGTGAACATCAGATTTTTCATGTACAAGCAGAATAATTACAGCACATATGTAATTATGATCATGCTACTTACCTCTTAACACTGCTTCTTGATTCCTACTTCGCTTGTCACCTATACGAGATGATAGACGTCACTAACGTTTCTAGAAAATGTATTGTAGCATTTAACAACTTAAAAATCATACCATAGAGATCTTTTAATAAATATTCAGTTATACTAAGATTAATAGATAGTAATATTTTTTAAAGCTCATAAAATATTCCTTGATTTTCTATTTAAATATAACATAATAATTTTATTAAAAATCCAACTAAATAGACAATTGAAATATTAACTAAAATAATAGACTCAATAGTATACTTTAAAATATACTTTAATGTCCTTATAACTTACCGATGTAACATGATTTATAAAAGAACTTAATAACATAATTTAAATTACATAATTTAAATTCCTAAGTACGTTCTGGAAAAATAAGGTGTTTGGGCTAATATAACCAGCCCAAACTAATTTTAAACACAAGTCTCATTTAAAACTATGCCCACCCCATCAAAACCCAATCTAATAAAAAATGGTGTTTTGGAAAAACATCATAAATGGGCATGAGCATTATGGGAAGGCTGAAAACAACATCAAAATGAAAGAAATACAAAGGCTACGGAAGAGGAGCATCATGCAACTTGGGGATTTGGGATTTCACCGAGAGAGAAGAAGAGGTGCGGTGGTGGAGGTGAGTCGAGTTCGACAGTGGCAATTGGAGGATCCCTTTGAATATGGAGGTGAGACACATAGAGGGAGAGAGAGAGAGTCAAACCAAGAACCGGTATATACAAGTTTTATATTTTCAAAAATCAATTACGCACTAGTTATCTCCCATAAATTGGTACATCGGATTTTATTGGTTCCGATCAAATTTGGTCGGATTTTCTGGTTTTAATAAAATGAAAATTTGTAAAAAAAATATGTTTATAAAAATAAACATATTTATACATGCATGCATGCATACGCGGTTGATAATATTAAATGATGATCATATATAGAAATGTTGATAGGAAGATCAATTACTACTTCCATATATACATACATATCAATGTGCACGCGTGCACGCGCACACATATATATATACATGCATGCATACACACACAGATATATACATGCATCCATATATCTATGTGTGTGTGAAAAACCAATTAAAAACAAAGAAACATATATGCAATTATATATTGAGAGTCTTCTTATTAGCAGTAAAGGCAGAGACGTGGCTAGCTGGTCCTAGATCTTGGCTTTGGTTTTAAATCAAAGCAAAAGCCACAAACTAATCCATGTTGATCTAGGAAAGCTTTTATTTTGTTTTTATTTTTACTGCCATGGTGCTGATTTTTAAAAGGATTTCTCTTTACAATTTAAAGGTGTTTGTAAACAGATCAAAGTTAGGGTAGTTTAAAATGAAAGAAGGTTCATACATCTTCCATGAAATTGATCAATGGTGGTGAGTCTGGTGACTAATCATAATTAAACATCAATGTGTGTATATGGTAACAATATGGGATAAACATTTTACTAGACTTGCATAATCTACTAACATAAATTAAATGAAAGAATCTTTGACATTCTCATTTTCTTACAAGCACGGCAGATTAGAGGTGCAACGGCGCTGTTTTTTGTGTTTCTGAGGAGGCGACAGCGAGAGGGAGGGGACTCAGGCTACGGGGGAAACGACGAGATGTGCAACAGCATGAGGCAGAGACGAGAGGGCAAAGAGGCAGAGGCCATAGAGTGAGGAAGAGACGAGCTCTGGTGAGGAATGAGGATTCAAGAAGAGAGGGGCTAGTATTTATTCATTGGAGTCTTGGAGAGGAAATGACGCTGTTTCCTGATGGTTTGGGATTAATGTATATATCACAATTATTATTAATACTATAGTGATAATATATTATAACTCTTACTAATACTCTTAAAATTATTACTAAACTCTTATACTAATACTATATATTATACTATTATAGTGTTACTACTACATACAGTGATATTAATACTATAAATCTATATACAGACTATATAGTTGTACATTAAAGAATATAATAATACATTGATACTAAATATATATAGTTATAGACTATAGTGATTAGTATTATAGCATAACTATATACTAGTATTAATATTAGACTATTAGTATAACTATATATTGATATTTGTTAGAGGGATTTAGTATAACTATATTAGTATAAGTATAGCTATAGTATATATTAGACTATTAGTATTAGTATATATATTAGTATTAGTTATAGCTATATAATATATTAGACTATATAATAGTATTAATAATAGGCTATTAGTATAGCTATATATTAGTTTTAGTTACAGTGATTTAGTATAACTATAGTCTATATTAGACTATTAGTATTAGTATATAAATTAGTATTAGTTATAATGATTTAGTATAAATATATTAGTATAAGTATAACTATAGTCTATATTAGACTATTAGTATTAGTATATATTAGTATTAGTTATAGCAAGTTTAATTTATTATAACTATATTATTGATAGACTATAGTGATAGTATATTAGTATTAGTATACTAATACTAAATTACTAATAGTATTAGTATTACTATATCATTATTTCATATATAATTATTTAGCATAGTGATTTATATACTAATTTATATATAGACTTAAAGTATATTACCAATGGTAATATATAGTATTAGACTATTAGTATTAAGCCATAAAATGTAAATTATAATTAATATACATTATATACAAATGTATATTAGTATTACTAATTTACTAAGGTATTATGTACTTATTATCAAAAATAATATATTGAGAATTTATTAGGTTATAAAAATTTGGTAATAATATTTGAGTGATTTTCTTTCTTTTTTGGTAAATAATAATTTAGTGATCTTATTTACAACGTTTGTATATAAATTCAAATCTTTTGATATTTAGGATTTCTTTTTTCAATTTTAAACTAATTTTTAGTGATAAAAAAATATTAATGTAATTTATCAATTTCAGTTTATTTTTAAATTAATTTATATTCTTATATATATTATATAAAAAAATTATATATAATATAAAAAATAATATATATATAACATTAAAAAATTAATTTAAAATATATATTATATAGAATAGTCCAGTCTGGGCCTAAAAAGCCAAGAACCGAAATCAGAACTGGTTTAAGCTAGTTTTGCTATTACGGAAACCAATTCTAGACCTGACTGGTCCAAAACCAAACCGGTTTGACTAGTTCGGGCCGATCCTGTCCATTTTATTTTATACCATTAGCAGCATGGGTGGTGCTCAGATGTCCTCTAAGGTCGACAGTGGCTGGGCAAAACACAGGGCCTTTTATTATTTAGAGTAGAGAGAGAAAAATAGGGGGTTTAAGGGGTTGATGCACATTTTGAGTGGAGGGAAGACTTACCTGCGGCATCTTCTGTGGTGGTTTCCGTCAAGGAGAGGACCTCAATTTTTTAAAAGGAGGGCTACAGGGCTATGCTACGTAGAAAAATTAGAATTTATGTGGGGAAGGTTTATGGCTGCAAAGATGTTGTTGGTTGATGGATGAATGTCGTGGGTTTGATGAAGAGGAAAAGAGAGGATTTTATGAGAGGGCTTTTGAGAAACTATTCAAACTGGAAAATGAATTGGGAGGTATATATGGGCATGAATAGAGGAAAATCCCAATCAAAATCACCACTAGAAAAAAATTGAGTGAATGTACAAAGAATGGGCCTGTTTGGCTACTGTACAAAGAATGGCATTTTCTTAAAGCTTTCAAAAAAATAAAAGAAAGAAGTTCAGCAACATATGTAATGATGCCACATACTGTTTATCCTGTTGGCATTGCCATTCTGACGTGTATGCAGAAAAATTGATCTAAGTATAGTTAGGATTAGGGCTGTAAAATGAACAGGCTACTCGATAGACAGTTCGAGTTCGACTCGATTAAACTCGAAATCGACTCGAATCGAATATTAAATGGGTCGTTCGTAAACATAAAATTATGCTCGATTATTAAACGATACAAACACGTATAAAACTCGACCGACTCGATTAATGTTCATGAACAAACTCGTATAAAGCTCGACTCATATATATTTGTACATATATAATATCCAAAAGTTAGATATATATATATAGATACTATAGATATAATTTAGAATATTCATAATTATGTATATAGAGTCTTACTTATAACCCACTACATATACTATAGATAAATTTATATATTAACTTATAGTCTTATAGAACTAAATATACTATATAAATTTATAATATTTAATTTATTAGCATCTATTAAGTTTATTATATTAACATATCATATTAGTACTTGTATTATAGTATATACATATGGTGGTGTATTAATAATTTAATAAATATATAGTATTATAATTAATATATAACTAGTAGTATAGTTTGGTATAATATAACATTATATATTTAATGATATACTTATCTACATATGGTGTTGTATTAATAATTAAATAAATATATAATATAATAAATTAATAACTTATTATATTATATATTGTTCGTAACTTAGTATTAGAAAATATAATAATACAATTAACTTATATAATATATAAGAGGCTTTTGGATCCGTTGGATCTGTTTGGAGCCATTAGATCTGTTTGGAGCCGTTGGATTTGGTTGAAGAATCGTAGCCGTTAAAGCAATGTGGTATATAAGAGACTTTTTACAGCCTCAGTTCTAACCCTAGCTGCCCATCCCTTTCACTCTGTCCTTCACGCTTCTACAGACTGCCGTTTCACTTTTACTTTCACTGTTTCACTCACATCTCACTTTCTCTCAGTCCTCAGACTCATCGCGATTGGCGATTCCCGTCTAAATATGAGGCATTTATGTTGATTAATCCCCATTCCCTGATACGATTCAATGAAGCCTTGAATCAAGGCTTCATTCTTGAAGGTTCTGTGTCTGGGAGTCTGCGATTGCTCAAAACCCTCGCAGATGGAGGCGTCGGCCGGTTTTGTTGACTGCAATCTCAATCTCAGAGATGGCAGTAAGGCCTCGACAGAGGGGTCATTAAATGCTAGCATTTATGACTCCTAACCAACTATATCTCTGATTTCGTGGTTCATGCTTCTCTGGTTCGATGTTTGGTTTGTCTATTAGTCGATTGAGTAGGTTATTTTCATGTTTTGCAACGATTTCGTTGGGAAGTTTGGAGATTTTGTCCTTGACTCGTTTACTCAATTGGAAGTTTAGGGTTTTGCTTGACAATATTACTAAGTTAAAAGTACTTAAGTAATTTTGCAAGGGAATAAATATTATATTAATGTTTTTTACATGTCCTGTGGTGATTTTGTTCAAGGTTGGGCCCGAAATTTTTTACTTCTGTCATGGTGAACTCAGATTTTGTATAAGTTTGGTAACTTCTAGACATTGTGATTTTGTTGGTAACTAAGGTAATTTTGTTTAACAAAAATTAATGAACTTTCGTATGCCTATTACTACTGCAGCCTGCTGCTTTATATATCTTATGATTTGGTTGATTTTGGTAACTGCATGAGAACTTATTAGTGAATGCCTTTTGTTTCATGAGAACTTGTTTTGATAACTGCATGAGAAAAGATTGTGGGACTTGTGTCATACTCTTTTGGTTGTTTTGGTAACTTGGTTCAATCTGTCTTGCTTGTTTGGCTGTTTTGGTTAGATCTTTGGCAACTGCCTGTGGTATTACAGTTCAGATGTGGTATGTTTTGTTTACCTGCTTGCTAGTTGGGAGATTCAATTCTTCTAGTCTAACTTGTTTTGGTAACTTGCTTCAACCTGTTTGAAATATTCTTTTGTTGTCGACTTGTCTGGCTGTTTTGGTAAAGTTTTTTATAGCTGCCCGTCTGCCTGTAGACTATAGTCTGGCAGTTTGCTAATTTTCATGCTACTACCTGCTTCAACTTGTTTTGGTAACCTGTTTAATTAGGTAACCTGTTTAATTACAATGATTTTGGTATTGGTGTACCGTGTACCTAATAAGTTTAGAGATATGCCATTTATTTTTCTTGCAAATTAAGTTTTGCATTCCTGTTAGAAATCCCTTGACAATATACTAAGTTAACAGTACTTGAGCAAGGGATTAAAAATCTGTTAACAAATTTTTTTGTGTATTACTGTATGCAGACAACAGGGCAATAATGTATATGGCTCTGACTTCGGGCTGCATGCAAAACAGATTGAGGACTTCATTGATTTCAATTTTAGAGCCCATGTTTTGTTTTGAAATTTAATGTACTAAGTTTCATTTCTCAGTGTTGTCAATTTAAAGTTATTTTTCATTCACTAGTTCTATTAGGAAGTAAATGTCTCAAAATAGTCTCTAGAAGGCTTCATGATGTAAATTTAAATTTAAGTTGCTATTGCTATTATTCTCCATCCAAAAAAAAAATGTTATTATTATGATGTATTTATTTTAATTGTATATTTAAATTCTGCAAATATGATAATAGGTAAACGAGCCGAGCTCGAGTCGAGCTTGGGCTCGGCTTGTTACCAGAACCGAGCTCGAGCCAAGCTCGAGTTTTGGTTACATGTAAACGAGCCGAGCTCGAGCATCAGCTTCGGCTCGGCTAATAAACGAGCCGAGCTTGGGCTCGACTCAAGTTGTGAACGAGCCGAGTTCGCACAACTCAAACTCGCTCGAACTCGGCTCGTTTACAGCCCTAGTTAGGATCATCTCATATAGCCAAAAATCCCATATGCATATGCATGGTGTTTTGTGTGTTTGTTTGGATATATATTTGTTTTACTGTTGATTTGATTTTTATTATATTTGTTTTAATGTTGATTTGATTTTTAATATATTTTTATTATTTTTTATGTTTAAAATATATGACAGGTAAATTTAGTGGTAGTATTAGTAATTCAGCTCATGTTTCATTGGATATGAAGGAAAACACTAGTCCTTTAATGCATTTCTTCACGAATACCACAAATCCCATACCATCCTTCTCCCGAAGGCAAAAAGACCCAAGAAAGCTATCAACCAATCTATGATATGAGATCATTTTACAATGATTGAGCCTATTGATTCCATTGAACCTAAATCCCAATGCAATTATTGCTTGAAACTTTATGGATGTTATTATAAAAATGGCACTTCATCAATGTCATACCACCTAATATTTGCTTGTCAGAACTCTCCCATTAGAGAAAAAAAAATTCTTAAGAATGATAAATCACCATCACACTCTAGAGTTAGGATGGATGGTAACGAATCTAGTTTTCAAGGATTATAAAAATATAATCCTAGAAAATTAAGGGCAATGATTGCCAAATTTTTTATCCAATTTGAATTGTCATTCAAGATTATTAAAAAGAGTGTATTGGTTTCTACAATAAAGAGAAACAAAAGTTGAAGAGCGGTCAAAGAGTTTATTTGACCACCGATATATAGACATCGGTGCAAAACAAGAATTATATGTGTTATGTATCATTATATTAATCGAATTTGGGTATTGAACAGGAAAATCATAATGTTTTGTCATATTCCTAATCATTAAAGTGAGACCATTGCTTGAATGTCATATTCTTACATAATGGATTGGAAGATTTACCGCATTTGTACGATCACTATAAATAATACCTCCTCTAATGATGTCGCTATTGATCATGTGAGGAGGAGCATAAGAGATAAAGAGTTAACAATTTTTAGGGGCAAGTTTATACGCATGCGATGTGCTGCACATATTTTAAATCTTATTGAATGTAATGGTTTAAAAATTATACAGGATGCAGTAAATAATATTAGAGAGGTAATAAGATTTATGAGGTCTTCACCAGCAAGACTTGATATGTTTAAAACATGCGCAAACGGGTTAAACATTAAGTGTGGAAAAATTGTGTGTTTAGATGTTTCTACTAGATAGAATTCAACATACCTAATAATGAGTGTTGCTAAAAAATATGAAAAAGTTTTGGTACTAATGGGAGTAAAGGATGCACAGCTTTTAGCACCTTCATATAAGGATTGGCAAAGGGTTCGGATTTTTATTAAGTTTCTAAAAGTTTTTTTTTATGCCACCTTGAAAATCTTAGGTTCATTGTACATGACCTCAAATATGTTATTTCAGCAACTTTATACAATTGAGTACACTTTGAATAAAATGTGTTTGAGTAAAGATGGTGTGTTGATGAGCATGGCGTCTAATATGAAGTTTAAGTTTAATAAATATTGGGAGAATATGGATAAGACGAACATGGTTGATTATGTAGCTTTTGTCCTTGACTCTTAATATAATATTACAGGCTTGGCATATTGGTTAAAAATCTGCAGAATGGATGAATGTGAGGATAGAATTAAAGCCAAAGTGAGATTGCTCATAAATCGTTTGATTGAGCAATATCACAAGTTTCATAGGTTAGGTAATGGAAGATCAAATGTGGCTAATAGAAGTTCCTCAAATATTATTTGTGACAACCCAAACTGTGAAGATTTTGATACAGCTTTATAGCAATACCTTGGGGAGCAAAATAGTTTGGTATTTAGCTTGAATGTAGATAGGTATTTATCGGATGTGATTGAACTAAAAACACCCGACTTTGAGATTTTGACTTGTGGAAGAGGAACTTGTTTAAATATCATATCCTTGCGGAGATTGCACGTGATGTATTAATCATCCCTATTTCTACCGTTACATCCAAGTTCATATTCAACATCAGTGAACATGTATTGGACCCATATCGAAGTTCATTAGCGCCAAAGACTGTTCAACTACAATCTTTTATCAATTAGGAATCAATGAGTTCAATAATGCCTCATTGCTGCGCAGATCTTCTACAGCTTGGCCTTGCAGACTTGCAAAGTTCATCCTTTATGTTTGTTTCAGGTAGATGTTACAAGATCCTTTTAGTTTGAGTTTAACTAGTTGGATTGATCTGTTTGGTGAGTTTCTCAAGAAATGGAGATTAAGATTTTCTGCAGATTCCTTTATTTGTTTTGAGAGCAGCAGTGATAGATAAATATGGAAGATGAACACTGTTATGGTTAGATTAGACATATACAAATCTCTTAATCAGTTTTCAACGTAATTAGCCAAAGAATTTTGACTAATTGGGCAATTGGAATATGTTAATGCAGGCTTCTGCAATTGGGCAATGAATTTTGACTAATTGGAATATGTTAATGCAGTCTTCTGCAATTGGGCAATGCTTTAGCAGTGAGATCATGAATCTCTTTGTTAGTTATTTATTGTTTAAGGTACGTAACTGGGGCTAGAGGAAGCCAATAGGGGACTTATGAACACAATCATCTTTCGATGATGGCTTGAGTCATGGGCGGCATTTTTAATATGTGTCATTTTCGTAATCTTATTTGTCTTTTAGATTTTTCACATTTGTTGTTTGTAAATTGATATTTTTCATTATAATGTAAACAACAATGTAATATATATGTAGTATGTATTTATTGTGTGTGTTGATGTATTATTATTTATTTTGTATTATAAAAATTTGAATATGATAATAATAAACATAAAGGCCAATAAAAAAAAAGGCCTTTTGAAGTGTCAAAAAGATTTTTTTAAAAAATTAAATTTGGGTATTATACACAGGTATCCGAGTTTTAAAAAAGTACTAGAAAAATATTTTCAAAAAATAATAATAATAAAAAATTCAGATATCTAGGTTTACATCCGGTTTACCGTCCGGTTTTTTCCAGATTTATCCGGGTTTATAATTGCCCGATTTTTAAAACTCAATACGGATTCAATTATAGCCGGATATTTGGATCGATTTGCAACTCTAATTATTAAATTATTTTAGAGTGCGGATGGCACGGTACGTATTAAATTATTCAATCATCTAATAGTTACTTTAAATTAATTAATGAAAATATATATCTAAGTGGATCCCTGAATTATTCTATTATGTAGAATATCTATTTTAATTTCACTGCAAAGATCACTTTTATCTTCCTTTTTTTATTTTTAACTGAACTTTTATCTTTTTAAATTGCTATGCATTTAATAATTTGTCTTACTTCATCACCTTTTATTTTATGGTCATATCATTGTCATGAATTAAATAATAATCTCAATAATTTAAAGATCATATTATAAAATGAATAATAAGTTTATTTTTTTCCCAAATTATATAAAGAGGCAGATCTAGAGGGAAACCACATGGGATTTCATCTACAGTTCAACATATATATATATATATATATATATAATGGCTTTCCTTTTCAGGTGGCATCATTCTATAAAGTGATACAGGCATTCAATGACACGCAAAAGATTGTAACTATAAAAATAAAGCTTTTATTGATTAAAATGTTGCATTTAAAAAAAATAATTTATGGGATGCTTTTGGACGGTCCATATATATGAATTATTTATTATGATAACATACGAAATATTTAAAGAGATATGCTACTCATCATCTTATATCATACACTTTAAATATTTTAAAATTATTTTTTATTATTTTATTTTTATTAAACTAATTGAATTATTCTACTTATCATTTATACATACTTATTACAGAAAAAATGAAAAAATAAAATAAAATAGGTATAATATATGGGGATGATCAGTAGAATAATTATTCATATTTAAATGCATCTGTCTACAAGTAACAACATTCATTAAACATGTGGCATGTGATGATTAACATGATTAGTTGGAAATAATTTCAAATAATTATTGTTCTATATGTCTAGACGATTATTATGGATTATACACTAAGCATGCATAATTCTCATTCACTATTAATCTGAATTAATGGTTTTTTTTTATTTATTTTTTATCTGAATTAAGTTGTAATGCATAATTCTCATTACAACTCTTCCATACTTTTAAATAAAAAATAAAGAACAATTCAAAATTTTCAAATCTCAAAATAAAAATAATATTAAAAAAAATTATATTATAACAATATTTTAATTTTTTTATTTAATTTTTTCTCTCATTTCTCAAAACCTAATAAATACTTAATTCAAACTATCTCATTACTATTCACAAACCATCTTACTACTGTTCACAAAATTATCATCTCATTTTAGTCCTCCAAAGAAAAATTCTATATGCAGACACTTTTGCGTACTCATTTGCATACTCCATTAATATGATTAGCTGCATCACTTGTTTTAATATAAAATAACTATTTTAATCAATCATATTGATAGAGTGTATAAAAAATACGCAAAAATAATTATATGTAAGATCACAACTCTTGATTCATTGATAATGTATACATAATTTCTCCTCTCAAGAAGATTTTGTACTTGATCTTGTATATATCATTTTTGTGCTTTGGTGTTTATCATTTTTTTTTAGGGTAACAAACCCATGCCAACCCAGGCAGAGCCCTAGCCAATCTAAGCTTGAGCCCACACATTTGATGTATAATCCAAACCCAACAGAGATCGACTTAGAATGGGTTTGACAATTTTATATAAGACAGATTTCGATTTGTAAGAGAGATTCTTAAATTAAATATCTTGTAAAATAAAATATCCCATATCAAGAGGTATAAAGTATATTCTTTAGAAGTACTCGAATATTTAATTGATATACATAATTTTTTTTTATAATTTTATGAAAAATTTCACACATTATTCTTACACATCACACACTATACACTATATTTTTTTCTTTTATCAAATATATAATATATAGATAATGATTAGAAAAATTTAATTAATTTAATAAGAATAAAACCAAAAATATTTTTAAAAAATAAAAATAAAAATAATATATAATGTATAGAGATGATGAGTAGTAAATGTCTAAATTTATTTTAAATAAATTATGTAAATCTAAATTCAAATAAAAAATATCTTAATAATTAAATAAAAAGATGGAAGAAAATGTAGAATGAAAAGGACCAATTGGCAGTTGTTGAGCTGTATGCATTGTCACTGCCAGATATTCTTTCCATCGATATCTGTACCCACACGTTGTTTGGGGCCTTACCCCACCGGCCACCACCACCCTTTGAACACGCAGCCTTTTAAGTTTTATGCATCACAAAATGACGAAATCCTTATGCTATAAATAGATAAATAAATGCCTTTCCCCCACTTGGCTTAAATAAGTAATGTTAAGCATAGATTAAAGGAAATGTCACCTTCAACTTCTCCACTTGGTCTACAAAATTCAATCTCACGCCAGCCTTACAAGTAAATACCATCACCACAATGAAACTAAACATGGAAGGATCTCATGTCTGAACAGACATATGGATTGTGATGATTTTAGATAAAAGTTAAATAATATATTATTTTTTAATATTATTATTATTTTAAAATTTAAAAAATCTGTGATGATTAGATGAGATGAAATATTTTTACTATTTAAAGAGGGCTATATCTTCTTTAATACCAATTAATTTTAGATAGCTCAACGGTTCAATAATAACTTTATTTAATTAACAAAAAAATATATATAATTAAAAAATTTATTATAAATCAAATTTTTTCATACCAACAATAAAATATATATTCTTCTTGTAAATATAATTTTTCTTTCATTATATATATAAACAAGATAGTGACATAATTTTTGATATTGTCAAAGTTGGAACTTGAATAGACTTTTTTTCAATGTGAAAACCAAAACAACAATGGAAATAGAGTAAACTAAACATTGGTTTTTTTCAAATAACGTGGTTCATTCCCTTGAAAATCATTCAAAGTATTCCAAATTTCAAACACAACACGCCAAAACCATTCTATCAAGCAACTGGAGGAAGTATATAATGTGTTTCCAACAAAAACTCCTCACTGTCCCATCCATTGTCGCCATCCACGTGGCACCTATCAAAATATAACTAATACTACTTATAATTGGAAGGTACAAGTATCGTACAGTCGTTTTGAAAAAAGTAAGATTTATTATTAAAAATTTAACTTTTTTTATATGAATTTCATATTTATTTATTTTTTTTAAGTTATTGCGTGATACACATTCACGATTATAAGTATTATTTTTTTTTATCAAAAATTCTATATGTAGTTACTTTTACGTATTTTTTTGTACATTCAAATGATATGTTTGGTTGTGTATTAAAAAAATTAATCCAACAAATCATATCAGTGTATATAAAAAATATATAAAAATAACTATAATATTACTCATCTTTTATATATATGTATACAATTCAGAGATTCCTTCGTCAGCATCCATGGAGTTTTATGAGTCTTTCTAGGATTGCAGGAATTTAGCTGGCAGCTAATCCGCAAATAGTATAGAATATACGTGACCATACCTTACAAAAAGTTTTACGCGTAGACGACCAACCGAATGACCAAAAAGCCCTTCTTCACCAACGGTCAACATGTAGTTACATAGTTCAACGGTGCGGTTGTGTTGTACAAAACGAGAGCGATCGAAAATAGCCGACTGCCATTTGTTTGCATCAGAGTCCATACTCTGCTTTCCTCGACGTGTTAGGCCGGTCTTACTTTACATCTATGGTGCTCGCTTTTTGATGCTTGAGAATAATCCAAACCCTGTTTTTCCCTGCTCCGTCCAACCTCAGCTGCCTCTGTTCACTTCACGTTTGGTTCCCTAACTTGTAATACAGTTTCTTTTGGTGTACTTGTGGATTCATCTTTGGAAGCCGCTCACTGGTATCACCTGTTGAACCTTCTTCTTTCCAACTTGTATGTTATGTTTTCTTGCGTTTTAGGGGGGTTTTCTTTTTTTTTTTTTAATATATATGAGGTTTTCTCGTTTCTGGCCTATTCATACAATTTCGAGAATTTTGACCTTTTCAGCTCTTGGGATTTGGTTTTGTAGCTTTGTGCCGGGTCGGTGTTGAATCTTTTTCAATTTTGTGAACTAGGTGGTGTATGCTTTGCTTGATTTCTCAGGTGACAGCAAAAGATTGAGTTTACATTTATGGAGCGTTCTGACACTAGTTGAACCTACATGTATGGTAAGCACTTTCAAGACTTGAAACTCCTTTTTATTTTCATTATTTTTTCTGAGTTTTAACTGCAATATGATAAATTTGATCTTGAATTTTCGTATTGATTGTATGAGATTGAACCTGCCTTTGTTGAAGCTATTTGAAGCCTTGAGCTGAAGTTATCAGTGGCTGTTGAACTATCAGCTCCTATCACAGTTTTTCTCCATTGTCAATTTGGTGAACTGGGTATCGTGATGATTGTGGAAAGATTTGAGCACTTGAACCCATGAACTAAAAAGAATTTGGGTGCAGGCTGCATTTCTGGCTCTCGTCCTATCCGGATTATCAATGTTATGGCTTTGGTGTAATTGATATGGACTTCTGGATGACTCTTTAAGTTCTGGGGGATAAGGGTTTCTATTTATTCATCTCCCTTTCAGTCTTTGCATGGTGATTACTAACAGAAACAGATATGCTTTGATTATTATTTAGCTCTCAAACTTGGAAATTGAGTGCATTGTTCATTGACAATGGATATGACTGTGTTAAGTCTGTTGTTGTTGGTGCAATTACCAAGAATATATTCCTCTGAGTTTTTCGAGTCAAAGGTTTGTGGCGCTGATCATGTAGGCTATTCATATTCGAATGGTTGTGAACTGTTTTACATAAATGGAAATGCGGTCAACAAAGTTTTGTTCTGTGAGGCCCTCCAAAATTATCGTGCAACTGGTTGCATATTTGAGGGATACCTCGGAAGTAATCAATGTGGATTGAAGCTTTCACCAGGTATGCACCAATATGAGTTGTTGGTTCCAATTCTGGTTTAAAAATGTAATTTGATCGATTTTAGTAAAATTCTACCGTTATAAAGCATTTCAGAATTTACAATTAAAATATACAAACCTTTGTTAAGTCTTACTATTGTTGCAGCTGATTTGGCCTTAAAGATAGGAAGAAAACTTTTGCAAAAGGAGGGAAGGGACAGATTGGCAATCGACACTCAGAGAAGTCATCCCAAAAGTTCCGAAGGGCTGTCAACCCCAAAAATTTCTGTAATGGCAGCAACTGGAGTTTTGGTTTTGTGTTGTGTTTTCCTCTGTGCCTTCTTTCATAAGAAAAAGAAAGCAACCTCTCACGCTGTTCTTGCTAAGGACACACATTCAAGTGAGTACAGCTTTTTAATATGAATCTTGCCATCTGTGATAATAAAAATATTCTCCAACCATGAATTTATATGTCTAAGCTTCCTAATGATGCCATATTTTAAATTTGGATCCCTAGAAGCAAGAGTCAATAAAAAGTTCTCAAGCCTGTACATTTCCAATATTTACAGTGTTTTGCAATTATGGTATTCTTCTCCTGGTTGTCCTACTTTGCTACCTTGCTCTGATGAAAAGTTCTTGACTCATTTCAAAGCTATAGTTGAGTAATAAGTAGTTTTGTTCTTGCAGTAGATTCAGCTTCTTCTTCCGATGTGAATTTTGCTCCCGAAAAGATTCCTACCACACCAGTACCACCTAGTCCTTCCAGATTCTCACTGTCACCATCACCAAAGCTCACAAGACTTGGATCATTACACCTCAATTTTAGTCAGGTTGTCAAAGCAACCGGCAATTTCTCACCATCATCACGAATAGGTGAAGGAAGCTTTGGAACTGTCTACAGAGCCCGACTAGAAGATGGCCAGGTGGTTGCCATAAAACGGGCAAAGAAGGTAGCGTCGGTTTCTTTAAGTGCTGTTGAATATACTTTTTGTGCAACATCATTTGCACTATGTTAGGAGTTTCACCTATAAAAGAAGGATGCTAGGAATTTCAAAAGTTTATATTAGTAGTAGAATTTACCTTCTGAGTAGTCAAGAAGAAATTGTTTGGAGCCTTTGAACTAATTAGTGTAGTAGAACATTATGATCAAGAAAAGGACAGCCGCATTTTGATCAGAACTTTATAGCTGTCTCCAAAATATGGAGGAACTTGATATGGGCATAAATTAAGGAGTAGGAATTATTTACCCAGAATTAAGTGAAGGATAAAGAAGGAAACATCATTAGTGGAATATTCTGTGCATTTAGCATCTCCTTGAAACTTGACTGATGAATGGATAGATCTTATTAAAATGAGATGCAACTTGCTCTCTCAAGCAAAATTGTGACTTGTAGGAGCTAGTCAGTTTTTGCAAATGATGTCCTTGGACCTATCAAGAAACCATCCGTCTTCCCTGTTTTCATTTTATTAAAGAACAGAATAGGCACAAAACTTTGGTGCTCTTTGGTTGGCTGGAACAGAATAGGGTGGTTCCAACCAGAACATTGTGGAAGATTTAAGTATAAACTGTAGTGCCTAATGGCCAATGAAAAAGATTGATATGTTGTGCACATTGTGCCTAATAGTAATAGACATCCTAAACTTGTGCATGCTTTAAATTTCTCCATGCTAAAAGAGTCTGCTTAGGTAGTGTAAAAACAGGATTTTCTATACAGTAGAATGCTTTTGTAACTTTATTTTTCGCCAAGGAATCTCAAGGTAAAATCCTTAGCCTGGTATCTTTCATCAAGTTTGATCAAAATTTGCTTGGGACTTGCTGTAGAGGCTTTGGTATGCTCATGTCATTTGCTCTATCTAATGATTCAATTAGTTATTCTGAAGTAGTTTTTTTCATGTTAACATTTAACAATTATGCAGGAACTCTTTGACAGTAATGAAGTTGAACTTCTGGCCAAAATTGATCATCGAAATCTAGTCAAGTTGCTAGGTTATATCGACAGAGGAAATGAACGCCTTATCATCACAGAACATGTACTAAACGGTACTCTTAGAGAACATTTAGATGGTAAGATTACTTCAATTATAAGTTGGACAATATCTTAATCCAGATGACAACATTGATTTTTAACTGTTTTGTTGCTATTACTTGCAGGTCAGCATGGGAAAATCCTGGATTTCAATCAGCGACTTGAAATTGCCATTGATATTGCTCATGGCCTAACTTATCTCCATCAATATGCAGGTGTCTTGCTTTCCATTTGATTGACTTGTATCTTGGAACGTATGAATTATGAAGGCTAAAAGTTTCAACTTGTATCCTTTTTTGTTGTTTTTTCTTTTGGTTTTTTATTTTTTGTTTCCTTTTTTTTTTTTTTTTTT